>CAOLHI010003916.1:0-143515 GCA_948474755.1 Ctenosaura bakeri | reverse complement strand
TCAGAGATAATCAGAAGTACATTTCCTGCATTACCAAGGGGATGGAACCTCTGAAGTTTCTTCCAGTTCTATAATTCTAATCCACTCCATCCAAACCACTGGGAGTTGTCCATCACTGGTCTCTCAGGGTGCATTCACACTACATAATGTAACAATACTATTATTTTTCTTTAACTGCCATAGTTCCATCTTATGCAATCCTGAGATTTGTAGTCTAGTCAGTCTCTGGAGTCCTCTGGCTGAGGATTCTAAAAGTTGCTGCTGTGTGCCTCCAAATTGTTTCCAACTTATGGAGACCCTAGGTGAATAAATGAAGGGTTTTTCTGGGGCTGAGAGTATGTGACATGCTCAAAATCGACCGGTGCATTTCCATGGCCAAATGGAGAATTGAACCCTGGTCTACAGGTTGGTAGTCTAACACTTAAATTGCTACACCACACTGGCTCTCAGGATTCTATGTGCCCCTCCCTAAACTGCCAATCCCAGGATTCCATATGACAGAATCATGGCAGTTAATGTGGAACAATAGTGCTATAATTCTGCAGTGTGAATGAGCCCTCCATTACTTTAACCCAAAAACAGAATCCTGGAGACCAGCCTGCAATTATTCACATCAGTCTGCTCCAATGACTGCAGCACAGGATGAAAAAAAATACTTGTTTTAAATCAATAAAACCTTTGTGTCCCATCTTCTGCACAAGAGAAGTCAATACCATCTATTAGCAATTGGCAAAGGTGCTTTTGGTCACCCTCCAAAATGGCAAAGGATAAAAGGGACAAAATTTCCAGGCAACCTATCTGCCTCCTCAGGAGATAGCATTCAAAATTCACCCAACCTAAGAAGCAGTAGTTTCAGACTCATGCACAGAAACTGCCACAACAACAGCCTCCAAAGTGAAGCATTTTTGTCTGGTGAGGGTTCTGCAAACTGGACATAGTGAACTGAAGATAGCCCCATCCATCTTCCAAGGTAAGTCAGGTCATAAAAGAGAAAATACCTCTGTTAGGCCATTTCCGCACTAGCCTGTTATAGCGTGATGATTCCACTTTCAACCTCCTCTGGAATCCTGGGGTTTGCAGTTTCGGGAGGGGCCGGCTGGCCCCTCCCGAAACTGCAAACCCCAGGATTCCAGAGGAGGTTGAAAGTGGAATCATCACGCTATAACAGGCTAGTGCAGAAATGGCCTTAGAGATATTAGATACAATGGTGGCAGAAAAGCCTACAGCATGTGCAGGGGGAGGTGATTCTTACACTGGTGCTTTCAACGAATGTTTAATTATATAACTGAAAGGATTTTGCTGAAAAGCAAAGTGAAACACATTCTGTAGCTTAAGGGTCAGTGGTTAAAGAGGATACATATTTGAGGAAAAGCACAGCTTCTGCTTTACTAGATTTTAACATCCCAAGAGAAATCCAGCCTGCAGCTCTAACTGAGGAAATTGATATGTATCAATAACAACTGCCTATTGACAGCAAAAGGGGTCAGAACTGCATATCAAGTGAACCGAAGTAAAACAGAATGTTATCCTTTAGAAGCAAAGTAAACCACAGATTCAAGGCCATTGAAACAGAAGGCACAAAAACATATCAGAAGTTTTAAAAATGTATATTCATAGGCTTATATGGAGACTTGCTCCAATGGATTCCAACAGGTGGCCCTGTGCAATCATCCCAGTCATCCCATCCGCATAAAGAAAATGGAATCCATTCTAGTTTTGTTTTTGTTTTTTGTTTTTGGTTTTGTCTTTTCAAAAGAATTTCAATGCTAAACAAAACCAAACAAAGCAAGCCAATGGTTGCTAAACTGTGGTCAGCAGACACCTGGGGGCCTCAGTGTTATCCGAAGGGAGGGAGGGAGGGAGGGAAGGAGGAAGAAAGAAAGAAAGAAAGAAAGAAAGAAAGAAAGAAAGAAAGAAAGAAAGAAAGAAAGAAAGAAAAAAATGGTCATACATTGACCTCAAACAACCATAGTCTTTTGCTAGTGATTTCATATATATGAAGTTTTATTATTATATCTCAAACCACTTAAAAGTTATGGAAATAACTGATAGCAAAAACAAAATGTACTCAGCACTTGCTACTTCTACATGTAGTGAGAAAATGCTAGTGAGTGACACTGAGCAGCTGAGACAAAGGCCCTTTCTGCACCTTACTTTCTTCCGGCGCTGGGGTGCGGGGATCGTGCGAGCAGCCTCTGGCGAGAGGCTCTCACTTCCGGGGTCCTTCAGCTCCGCAAAAGTTGCCTGCTCGCACGAGAGACATGCCTCTTCCTTCTGCAGCACAGCCTGGGACCTTCCCAGGCTGTACTGGGGCAGGAAGCGCGACCAGCGCAGCTCTGGAAGCTCCGCACGCCAGGTAAGTGCACACGGGGCCTGGGAGCAATGCACAATCATGCACCATTTTCGGCTTCAAGCCAAAAATGAAAAGGTGCGTGATCGGTGCCTGCCAGCCCGTGGAGCATCGCACAATTGTGAGTGCATCATGCAGATCGCTCCTCACAATTGCGCGATGCTTCAGACGCCCTTTTGCATGGAAAATGCTGTGTGGAAAGGGCCAAAGCATGTAATATTTCTTGCTACTGCACACACAGCCAGAAGCTGCCTTCGTATCTTCACCGAACTCTACTGTTGTCCACGTTGTGCCACCACATTCTCTTGGTGGTCCACAGCAATAAAACATATTTAAATAGGGTCTATAGTAAAAAAAAAAGTTAAGAACCTCTGAAGCAAGTCATTTCATGAAAACATTACTTGTTGAAATACTTGGTCAACTTTCGTGAATATTTTGACTGAAATCTTTTTTCCTTTCCCTAGCCAGGCCCAACTCAGCCACAAGAACATAGGAAGCAGCATGCTGGATTTAGCCAAAATATAGCCCAGTATTCTGTAGGGAACAGTAGGCAACTACATTTCTTTAGGAAAGCCTCAAAGTATGACCCTATTCATGCTGCCCAGCAATCAGTATTCTGAAAAAATATATGGTCATCATAAATAGTAGCCATTGAGTTCTTTTTTCTCTCTGAATTTTTTTCAAGTCATGCAAGTTAGTGGCCCTTATTAGGCCTGGTACCTGCAGGAAGTCCAAGCCCTCCAAGGGACCCATCAGCCATTTTTCTTTTTCTGTTCCATCCCCTTTCCCTTATTGAAGCAGGTGCTGCTAGCACCAACACAAAAATAAGATGGTCTCATCACCTAGTGCTGCTGAACTCACCACAGTCATCCCCCACATTCGTCAGGGTTAAGGGCACAGGACCGCCATGAAAGTGAAACAAATGTAAATAACTCTAGGCCCTCCCAAACCATATTTAACTATATTCAATCCACTGTGGATTCCTTTGAGGCATCAGGGTTCTTTCACAAGGGAGACGTGGGTGGCTGGTGGGGTTTATTGCCACCTGCACTGCTGCCCCACATCATTTTTAAGAGGGACTTAGTCGCCTCATTTGCAGTTTCTCAGTCTAACAAGGCTTGCAGTCCATATTAAAAATGGCATAGAACAGCAGCAGAGCTGACAGCAAATAATCTGTGAATTATCAAATCTGCCAAAGTGAAACCCACAAATGTGGAGCGCTGACTGTATTTTAATCTCCCACTCCTTTGGAGTCCCAGTGGAGCAATGCTATGATGCAACACTCTGGGAATTAAAATGGTGGTTGCAGACAGTGATTCATGTTTGTTGTTCCTATATTGTTTTGCTGATGCTACTGAGCCCAGTCCAACAAAATAAGAGGTGTTGGAGACTGGAGTCCCTTCTGGCCTCACCCCATTAGTAGGAGGAATACTTTCACTAGGTTTAGCACTCTTGCCATTGCTGGTGGGATTTTCTAAGTTTAAAAGCCCAAAACTTTCTAACCTTCCCTCACTGGGAAGTTGTTCCTGTGAGGCTCCTGCCCCATATTCTACCACATTTGCCACTGGATGTAAAGTTCTGCCTAAATCTCCACTGCCACCACATGTAGTCTACATGGTACAGTTCTACAATACCTAGGTCCTGAAGCACATGCCACTGCCTTGGCCTTGGAGTGGGGAGAGGAGGAGGAGGAGGAGGAGGAGGAGAATCTTCTGGATTGAATCCCCTGGCACACTGCCATCCCCCTTTGTGTCATATCTTAAATAGATTGTAAGCCCTAGGGTGTTGGCAATAAACTGGCGAAAATGTTAGGGCACCAACTTTTAACATTGTCAGGGCACCAACCCTGAAGACTGGGTGACAACCCAGAAAATGACCAGGGTACCAACCCCGAGAACTGTTGAGCAACAACTCAACTATGGTTCGGGCACCAACCTGGCCAACCGTGAGGGAAAACTGTCAGGGCACCAACCCTGAAAATTGTTTGGGCAACAACCCAGAAAAACGGTCTGGGCACGATTGGTGCCAACCGTGAGAAACTGTTAGAAAAAAAACCACATAGGACCAGACCTAAAATATTAGGTCTGCATGCACGACCTTGGGTAGACTACGCGATTGCAGGTGAGCTCTGAATCAGCCTGGAAAGATTCCCAACTTTGGCCAAAGGGACTCCCCTCCCTCAGCAAGAAAGCAGTCTACCTCTTATGTGAGCAAAGGGAAGAACAGTTTATTGAAAGAAGGGAAGGGTTAAATAGGTTTGTGATGACAGTAATCTCATACAGCATACAGCGCATGTGCAAGAACATTAAGAATATTCACTTTCCCAGGACTAGAATTCTGATACATGGTTGACAATACAGTAACTTCTGGTTAACAATCAACAATGAATCTTGATTCACATATGTATTCATTCAGCAGTGAGGTGTAAGAATATTGTTACAATAAGCGTTGGGAACCCAGGCTGAGAACCTAGGAATTTGCCAAGTAATGTCAGCATAATTTCAAGCAGGCCACAGGGCTAACAACAGAAACTTTAAAGCTGACTAGAATTCAAAATGGAGAACTTTAGTTAAGCAAATATAAAAGACAAAGAGAGAGTTTCTTTAGCTTAGACATTTAAGCAGGCAATATGCTGTGTGAATTAAACTGTCCAGGACACTGGATCTCCTAACAGCCCTGCAAAGTAGACCAAGGAAAAAGATGAGAAACGCTGTCCATTTGGTTTGTACTGTTACTGCTAACAAGGGCAGGGAACTGTTTTATTGTTTTTTTCACCTGTAAAGCACCATGTACAATGAGAGTGCCATACTCTCACTGTACATAGTGCTTGCTATATATATATATATATAGTATGTGTGTGTGTGTGTGTGTGTGTATGATTTGAACATGTCCAAAAATCTCACTGCTACCATGAAGAGGGAGAGCTTTCCATTATTCTCATCTCTGTCAGAAATGCAAGGACATTCTCATGTCTCACTGGTGTGGCCACCGCTGTAGGGACCTACTGGACACCTGCAAGGACCCTGTGCAGAATATTATGCAATTTCTATCCCTACTGGACATCAATTTTCTCTGTTCTCTGCTGCCACCACAGACGTAGTGTCTGAATCCAATCTTTATGTATATAGTGTTCCCAGAAGCCAAAAGCATATGATACACAAAAACAAGACTTTATTAATAGAAATTGAACAAAAAGCAAAATTATAATTTAAATCATTTAAAACAAATATTCATCAGGAGTGAAGAAGAGATGTTAGTGCTGATTTACTGTGCATAAGTTTATTCTTTTATGGTTATTTCATGGTCTAAGGAAACGATGGATAACTTGGAAGATTCATATTTGTCACTGACAAAGACTTTGTTGAAACACATCTCGCTTTACAACAGATGAAGGACTGGGATACAACTAAAGCCATCAGTCTGTTTTTTTTCCTCCATCCAATGACTTCAGCCTGTTTGACTCTCTCGAAGAGTGTGATGTATATTTGCAGTGATATATTCACTAGGATGTAGATTATATTGGTATCTTTTAAAACTGTGCAATAATTGTATAAATCTATATATTGATATATATTTACATGTTTATCCTAACCTTTTTTTGGTCAGTTTGTTTCTGACTTTTAAAACCCAAACATTAATTCCTACACCTGGCTGACTTAATCCCAATCCTCGCTCATTCATCTCACATATTACATCAATTTCTCCCATCATCATCGTCGTCGTTGTCATCATCATCATCTCCCAACTCAATTGCCAGCCTGTCAACCATCATCTTTATTCAAATCCCTTCAAACGCTCCACCAATCACCACTCACTCTGAACATTCCATTCGCTCACGCGCTCCGTTTTCCCTGGGTGTTGGTGACTGGAGACCCTCCCAGCATCACTGCCCCGCACGCATTACCTGGAGGAAGATTTTTGCTAGTTCCCTCTTGCTGGGGTTAAGGATTTTCCACTTGGGGAACAGGCTTCTGCCACTGGTAGAAGGACTCTGTTAGCACTCAACGTCTCACACAGGAAGAGTACTGAAGGCCCTTGCCAAACCTGTTGCCAGGCTCAGCCATCACTGCACCTTGTGGAAACAAATTGTGCAGTTTATGCATGTGTGAAGAAGACCCTCCTTTCGTCTTACCATTCTGCCTTACTGGATGGTCCTAGGGTCTAGAAAAATGTATGAGAAAAAAACTACTCGTTTGCTTTCCTTCCCCCAATGCATAATTTTGGACAGCTCTATAGTGTCTCTCACCTTTTCCCTAAGTTAAAAGGCTCTGAAGTTTATCACCTTCTCTCAGTGGGGAGCTGTTCCCTGCTCCCCACATAATTTCAGTCACTCTTTTGTCATCTTTTCCAGTTTTACTATATCCTTTTAGAGATGCGGTGACCAGAACAGTACACTATCAAATGTGGTTGCACTATCAATTTGTATACAGATATTTGAACACTGGCACTTCCAGTTTCAATTCCTCTCTAGTGGTTCTCAACATTGATAGTTGCCTTTTCGCATCAGCCATACACAAGGTAAGCCCTTTTAAACTCCACTGATTCAAAAGGACTGTCCTTAACTTTTTCATGAAATAAACAGGAATGTTTAAGCTGAACTGGGTTTTGCCTACAGTCTGATTCTGTCTTCAAACTACTATAATAGATTTGGTCACAGTTGTTCTTTTCTATTGCAGTGTGGTGCCATGACAGCTGCTGACTGTGACCTTTAGATGAAGCTAGTTAACACTAAGAGAAATTCAGCTTTCACAGAAATCAATGTGAAATACTTAATACTTGAGCAAAACGAAAACATTCTGTTTCTGTTTGCAAGCAATGTATGAAATGCTGGTTTGCAACTGTTCAACATAAAAGCATTGATTAAATTTGACAATACTTTCTTGAAACCATGCACCTAAAAATGAAGCACAGCTCCTGTGAAAATACCAAGACACCTGTATGCAAATATAGAGTTTATGATCCACCATTTTGAAATGGCATTTTGTGCTTTCATGACCTATATGGGCTTATATCTAGGCAGTGGCGATTAAGCTCCAAACAGTGCACATTGCAGTATCTGCAACTAGATTTTTTTTTAATTAAATAGGTCATGTGGCTTTATTCCAAAATAGTGTCTTATTGTGTTTGTGTGTGTGCATATGCTGAGGGATCAAGGCATTAATACAGGCAAATAGGTTTGTTAGAAGACTACTGTTGTTTTAAGCATTTGGGTTGTTCTTCTAAATAATAATGTTACATATGGTTTCTGAGACAATGTAGATAATATACTTTTATCAAATGGTCAATTATTTATTATTTATTCTTTAAAAATGCATTATAAAATTTTCCTTTTTTGTGCTGGTTTGATATTTATCTACCATCTAAAAATGTTATAACTGCTGCTTTTGTTTGGAGCTTTTTGTTTCTAAAAAATGTTAACTGGTTTTATTGTGTTTGTTTTTATTATATACATTTAAGAGTTTTGGTAATAACTAAATAAATTTGTGTGGAACCAAACAGTTATACCATCTGTGTACACATCCATGTTTTCTGAAAAATGTTGTATTCTCAAAGTATATATTTCAATATGATGACACTGTTCTATAAACTCTGAATGGTATATATTTAAAGATGGCCTTGTGGTACATGATACACATTCCATTTCAACCATATGAAAAGAAGAGATGCCTAACTTTTATTAGAAGTTTCTCCAATAGTTCATCACCAATACAGAATCAGACATTTACTTCTGTATCTCCATTAAATTTTGAAAGACATTATAAGCCATGACTAAGAGCATCTCGTTTCTACTGCCATGAACAATTTAGTTGGAGAGTGTATGACCTAGTCATTCTAGTTCTAATAAAGCATCTGCATTTAATGTTAATGCCCTTGTTGCATTTCTCTCTTCAGCTCCTCCTTTTTCTAGGAGATTTGCCAAGGAGAGGAGTTGACTTTTCTCCGCAGGTCTATAAAACTAATCTTGGTTCCACTCTGATTATGTTTTTTTCCCCTCATGATACACTCCTGTTAGACATATGTCTTGGCCATTTCTTCAAAAGCATTATTATACTATAAGCTATGACAGAAGAAGGTTAATAAGATGATCTTAATGTTTCATGCCACTGAAGGCATTTCAAGTGACAAAAGTGGCTCAAGAAGCACTCCCAGACTAAAAAAACCCTGATTGGTTATTTAGCTCAGGGGTAAGCTAAATAATCAGTCATCACCATCTTCACCATTGACTATGCTGGGTAGGACTGATGGAAGCTGCAATGCACCTGGTACTATTGCTGCACCAAGTACATGGGTTGACAAAACTGGTACAGGCATACTCAGATGAGTGCATTCAAATCATGTCTCTACAATGCATACCAGGTCAGCCATTTTATCCACAATCAAATCATGGGTAGTGGTTGTTTTATTGTGGAGTGACCTGGCTTTCAGTAGCACCCACAGATCAGAATGTGACCTGACAGAGCAACTTACATTTTGGGGGATGGGAGAAGGACTGAAACATACAAAAGTTTTCAAGTAACTATTCTTCCTTCCCCTTACCTTATGCATGTCCAGCCCCATTGCCATGCCTTTCTCTGCCCAAGGTAACACCAATAGGGACTCTTTGTTCCTTCCTCTTCTTCTAGGATTCACCCAAGTACGGATACAGACAAAAGAAATATGCTACAACAAGCAGTGCAGGAGATCAGCTGAAACTTCCCAAAGCAGTGACCCAAGGGGTGACCCATTGCTTTGGTGTCACCTCTTTCGGATGTATGCCACACTGGTCAGTCTGCTAGAGTAACTTACCACCAGTAGTTGGCTCTGCCTTTATATCCTACCACCAAGCAAAATGAAGGCCAGAAGAGAGGAGGGACTACTGGTCCTGGTTAGCAGTTAGCCTAAGATCCTGCAGCTACCAACACAGTTCTCAATCCAGTAGGAGAACAGCACACATGCCTCTGTGGTATTAAGACCAGCAGAGACCTGATGTAAACAGTCTTCCTGCTTCTCTACCCTTGTTGACCCAGATATAAGCATCCAATGGATGGCATCAGGTAGCAACTTATATGGATGAGAGTGAAGCTTTTTTGACAGGGCATAGAAAACTATTATTTTAGCCTTTGGCTCGATCCCCAAATGATCCACCACCCAACAGATGTCATGCCTTGGGAGAGGCCATGGCTGTCTCTTACTAGTGGGAAAGAAAGAGAAGATTGAGGTGATTTAAACCATCAATCAAGATCAGGCTACTTTCAACTCCCAGGTGAAGGACAATGTGGGTATACTCCACTTGAGAATACATCCTCATTTCTTTCCTCTTTCCCTTGTGACCAAGCTCATACCAGCTGCTTCCCTCCCTCCCTCGCTCCTTCTCTTAGTAAACAGAGCATAAAGTTGGGAGTGCTGCCAGAGCCTGACAGCTTCCAGTGGTGGGAGAACATTGATCTGTGCATGCAAAGCTACCAGCAGATGTAGGATCTCAGCCAATGTTGGTAAGCTGCTTCCTAAAGAAGCCAGGATAAGGCTCTACCTTTATATTAGTTAGCTCTACTATTCCAAGGTCCCATATAAATTTCTCATTGCTTAATGATGGTCTCAGGAGAACAGTATCTTGATTTCCAGCATGTGTCAATGAATCTTGCTAAAGTTTTGGGCAATTAATTTGCCTCTGCAGACTTGCAACAATACATAACCAGGAAAGAATAGTAGATGCTTACAATACTGACTTATGCCCCTGTTCATTGACCATATTATGATTCAGTTGTGAAAACTGCATATCATGGGGATATTAATCTAATAACTAGGCCAAAAGGCAAAAATCTGATCTACTTAGATATGGGTATGCTAATCAAAACATTTTCTCTTTCTTCAGTGCCATCTTGTATGTCAGATGTCAGGAAAGTGGAGACCTATTTACATATAAAATGCAAAAGGCAGAGTGAGTCATATCCTGCTGTACATATTGCATTTTTCAAATTAAATTAGCATTCTGCCAAAGTGTTCAGTGATCATCAATAAGATTAAACACATTTAGCAAAATGGTTGATCCTAGGCATAATCTAGCCAACATTAATCACTATGGCTAGCACACTGTTCGATAATTATGATGCTGTAAATCTGTTTTAAGACACTGCATTTCATGTTGAGCATGCAACCACCAAACTCCCTAAAACATATCTTTTCAGCAATGCACCCCGCCCCCCGCAACACAGCCATTTCCATGTTGCTGAAGGGATGAGCAGGAGGGATGAGCAGAGATGCACGTAGGTCTCTTCCTGTATCTGGATGCACTGTGACAGGCATCTGTAGTTCCAGATAACTTGATTGCTATGTCTACCAATGCAGCGTCAGCCTATAAAATCACTTTTGAAAGAGGACTAAATTCCAACTTGGAATAGGACCACTGAATCAGTGCAAATGTGATAAATGTGATACATTCGACACTCTTGAAAGTTCAATTGATTATATGGGTCTAATCTAGCTAGGCCTAAAATAATTGGTTTTAGGCCAACATGCATAAAATCCTTAACTTTAATTGGATTGTGCGCAATGCATCTAATCTGTTGTGTCTGAGCAATTAAATAATCTCAACTAAAGCCACTAATTTGACTCAGACTTCTGATACATGGCATGTCTTCCACAGAGCATGTGAAAAGTATTTTTTTTAACTGTGACTCCCAGGATCTTATAGCAATAACAGTTACATTTCTATATGACTTATCAGTCCAAAGCACTCCCTAAGCGGTTTACAATGTGTTTAGCTAATTGCCCCCAACAAACTAGGTACTCGTTTTACCAACCTACAGAAGGATAGAAGGCTAAGTCAAGCTGGAGCCCTGCAGGATCGAACTCACAACCTTGTGGTTGCTGTATCAGCATTTAACCACTGTGCCACCAGGGCTTCCAACCAGTGGCCATGCTGACTGGGGATTTTGGAAGTCATAGTCCAAAAAGTCACATTTCTGTGCTTTATTGCATTATCTTTCCTCATTGCAGTTGCATATGCTTTACTTATATTGAATGGATAACATAGGAAAATGCTGTATAACCGGGGCCCTTTCCACATGGTATTTTCCATGCGGAAGGGAGCCTGGAGTGTCGTGCGATTGAGAGGAGCAATCTGCACGACGCACTCATAATCGTGCGACGCTCCAGGGGCTGGCAGGCACCGATCACGCACCTTTTCATTTTCGGCTAGAAGCCAAAAATGATGCGTGATCGCACATTGCTCCCAGGCCCCATGCGTGCTTACCTGATGTGCGGAGCCTCCGGAGCTGCGCTAGTCATGCTCCCTGCTCCAGCGCAGCCTGGGAAACTCCCAGGCTGCACTGAGGAAGGAAGAGGCGGGGCTCTCACGCAAGCAGGCAGCTCGTGCAGAGCCAAAGGACCCGAGACGCAAGAGCCTCTCGCCAGAGGCTGCTCGCGCAATCCCCGTACCTCAGTGCTGGAAAAAGGTAAGGTGCGGAAAGGGTCCAGGTCAGGCTATTTGTCTACTTATCCCAATTATTCTGCGATGAAGAGCTTCCCTAGATCTTGTGGAGGGAAATTTAAAAGGAGGATTTATAGAATCCTGATTTTTTAGTCTGTAGGCTTTAGCTTGATCTGTGCAATAGGAGAAGAGCTATTGCACTTTGTGCTTCTGCCAGCAGAAAAATACCATTAGTGAATATAGGAAAAAGTTGCTGTAGTTAAGGCTATTTCTCAAGATAGACTTGGCCAACTGGTGGACAAGTGATGTATGCATGTTGTGCCACTCTAGATGTCTTTCTCCATACATTATCCTTTCAGAAATCAGATAAGTGTGCTACAGCTAATGTTTAAGTCTCCTTTTTTGTTATGTCTAAGCAATCATACTATTGCCTGTAATCAAGTATATGACTGATGACCTGCCTTGTGAAGGCAGAGAGATCTATAGACTTTTCTGTTTACTTCTTTCTTGGTGCAGCAATAAACATAATTTGTCCAACTCTTTGTTTTTAAATCTTTTGAATTTCCTTGACAGTCTTAGGCAGTGAGACTCAGGTATCACCTGTTTTCTGAGCTTTATAACTGGAAATGTCATGAATGGAACCTGTGGCCTATTGTGCAAAGCACATGTAATAACACTAGATGTTCTACTTTCTACATAAAGATTTCATATTTCAGTGACACTATTGTTAACCAGAGTCTTGTAAGAATATATCAGTAAAAATTTCCCACCTTATTTCTTTTAGCTATCCCTTTCCCTGCCTCTTTTCTACCTATACTACTTTCTCTTAAGGCTCAAACCAGCAGTACCAACTCTCCTATTTCAAAAATATATTCTCTGTGACATCCCAAGAACTGTCCTATTTAATATTTAATTGCCTCTGTCTTGCCAAAGCAGCAATTATGGTGGATAAACCCTAATATTATTAAAGCAGTCCCATTTTCTCTAATGTCTACCCCTTTTGACCACAATATGTCTTAGTTCTTATTATGATCCCTCCCTAAGTGAAGTCACATAAAAAATGCATACCGCTAGACAAACACAGCAAATGTTTCTGCCATATTTAAGAGCTTCATTAGAAAACATGGGTTTATATAAAGGATTTGCAAAAATTCCAACCAGTGGGAGATATAAGTGTGGGCCCTGAATGAGGAGGGGGGTCTTTACCTCCCAAACTAAGCTGGAAAGGTTGAGTCACCTCCCCTGAAAACTGGACCAGCAACATTTCAATGCTGTTGAGCCTCCTCAGGAATTATCAGTCAGAAGTATCCTAAACAGTCAGGCATTAAGGAATGTTAAGACAGCTATTCCTGTTGAGTGCTCCCAGAAATAATAAAGGTTTTCTGCAATCTGTCCTATGCATGGAGAAAGTTACATGGAATATATGAAATGCACTTCTGTTACAAGCAGAAAGTGTACATATATGTTAATATTTAAGGATGTTTCAATAATAATAGATGGGAAAAGTTTTTACCCTCCCCTTGCAAATACCTTCACATAGAAAAAATTAAGTCCCAGCCTCCACCCCTCAAAAATAGTTCCACAAGCTCAGGATATAAGCCTTCTTTATGTAAAAATGTTTTAGCTCCCAGCAAAGAAGAGGAAAATGTTTCTGCAATATATAATCCTATATAGTTTGGTGTGTGTCATATAGAAGATATACTCTGACCAGGGCAAGAGCACTATGGAGAGCTCAGAGAATATGGGCCATTTCTGCACAGGGCGAGGGAATCACCCCACGGCGCTACTTACCAGATCTTCTGGCTCCCTGGTCCGGTCCAGGCTGCTCTGGAGCAGTGCATGGTCGTTGATCCGCTCTGCTCCGACATCCAAAATGGTGGCTTCCAGCTGATCATGGGTCTCGACCAACCGCTGAAGCTCGCCAGCCTAAAGCCTGCCCTCGGTAGATTGCAGGCTCACATTGGTGCGAGCCTGCGAATCTGCACAAGGGAGCAGACTCGCAGTGGCACGCTCCGTGCTTTGAAAGACTGGGAAAATGAGGTCTTTCAAAAGCATGCTGGAGGACCACTTGGGGTTGTTCTGGAGCGGACTGAAGTGCAGATCTACAGCAAGTAGTCCGGACTCAGTCTGCTCCAAGGTGCAGACATCCTCCATGGAGGACGCACTGCACTGTTTTAAATATCCCATGTGGAAATGGCCATAAAGGTATAACATTAGATAGACAGAAGCATTCATGCTAGTGGGCCTGATTATTATAGAGCGCCAGACCAGCTTTCTTGCATTTCCCTCCTAGCTTAATAAGCTAGAGAAAAACCTCAATAAGGCTTTGGCAGATTTGAGGGCAAACTTTCTCTACTAGTAGATCCACTATTCATTTTAAAAATTATTTTTAACATTTTCTCTTCTAAGATAGAAGTATAAAAGACTGCTATTACAAGCTGTTTCTAGTCTGAATTTTCCAGGCCATAGATAATCTCTGGCTAACAAGCTACTGCAGATCTATCCTAGAGATGTTCCTTGTTTGCCTAAGAAATTTCCCTCCTAGCCCTGCCCCCTCTCCAAGCTTGAGGGAATGGCAGATTTTTCTAGCACTTGGAAAAGAATCCCAAGCTTATCTCTGGCCACTGGGTTCCTTCAACATCACAAGAGAAACTCTAAATCTAGACCAAGGTGCGCAGTTGTGGAAGGCTAGGGGGCTACATGAGCCCTGCTGGGGATCTTGGGATCCCCTCTCCACCAGATCAGTTCCTTCAAAACAAAACACTTTTTATTGCTCCCACACACATTCTAGAGGGCATGAGGGCAGTTTTAGCATGTTTTGGGGGCATTCCTGGACCCTTTTAGGCCCAGCAGCAGTGTTTTTAACAACAGGAGGTAAGCAGAAGTCATTTCCTATTCACTTCCTGTTTCAAAAAATGCCCCTCCCGTGCATAAATCAGCCTGGAGGCTACAAAATGTGACGGAAAAGCATTCCTTCCCTCTCAGTGGACATTTCGAAGCATTTCAGAGCAAAACCATTTTTAAAAAGTTGCAAAAATTGCTTCTGATCTGTGGGGAGCCCAAGGTCTACACGCTACACTCCCTAAAGTGTATCTGGGGCATTCTGGAGCTAAATAAATAAATAATCATTTTCTTTACAAAAAAAATAATAACTAAAAAATCAACACCTCGGGGAGGGCACATGTGGCTCACAGGCTGCACTTTGCCCACCCTGATCTAGTAATTGGGCAACTCTAGTCTAGTGCTGGGAAAGGAATCCTATTTCAATTGTAATTACTGATTAGAAACAAGGGAAGGATTCACATCTTTCTCTAGTACTGAGGGGGACTGTCCTTTCAGAGCTCTTTCTTCCATGTACAGAGAAGAACAAAGCAATCACTTTGTGCTTATCTCTGCCTAGAGAAAGAGACTGCCATTGAAAGCAAGAATGGGGCTTTGAGAAAGAGCTAAAACTTCAGGAGACAACAGCTCTGATATTATCTGGTCCCCAGGTCCCAAATAGCTATCTACACCAAATGTAAGCTGTCTAGGTTCTTGAGAAGCTTCTAAGCCTTTGCTGCCAAAGAGCACTTCTTTTGGAACTGTCTTTGATCCAATGGTAACAATGTTTCACCTTGGGACAGATGGCCAGTTAGAATTTTACCTATAATATGGTTCCACCTTTTTAATGGTTCTCAACTTTCATTGTAAATGTATCTAGTTCAAACTAGTTAGTTAAATAAAAAGATTAATAGGAATGTACAGCCACTTTGTATCCCATCTTGGGGAATAGGTGGGATATACATTCAATAAAATAATTAGATATTTGAAAATGAAGGAAAAGATATAAGTGTATTCAATTTACTGCAGTGATCCTAAATCACAGACATTCAGAGTAAGTCTACCTATGAATAAAGGGTTCATCGTCAAGGAACTCAGTTGTGGCATAATGTACCATAATTTAAACGAAGGTATAACTAACATCTTACTTTGATTTTGCTGGCTTGATTGTTGAATATAAGTCTATCATTATGTCTGAATGGAAAAAAGGAAGGAAGGAAGAAAGAAAGAAAGAAAGAAAGAAAGAAAGAAAGAAAGAAGAGAAAAGGTGGGGAGAGAGAAAAGAAAAGAACATCTTGATGGGAATCAGGAATTTAACAAAGAAATTTCATCTATTTCATTTCTGCGAAATATCTAGTTATCAGAACATATTAGCCAGTTTGGGATGGGAGGAGGAGGAGGTTACAAAAACTGGTTTGGAACCAGTCTGGCACCTGAAACTGGACACTTGAGTGGCATGTGATGGCTGAAGGTAAAGCACTGTGAAATACTAGGATTATCTTGAGAAAACTTTTTTCCTCCTCTATTCTCCCTCCTGCAGTCCTCTATCAAAATGGCTCCAGAGGATTTCCTAACCATCCAGAACTAGCTTTGGGATCACACAAAGAAAGACTGCTCCATCCAATTCCACTGGATCCTGCTGTTCCACTAGCTGATGTCCAATCTGGATTCTGCTCACAGATTTCTATTTGCTCTCTCATGCAGCCATTATACAATTGGCAATAAACTACATAAGCTGCCAAAAAACAAACCAAAAAAAAAACAACCCCCAGCCAAAAGTTCTTATAGATTAATTCTTAAAACACAGTTTCTTCTTTTAGAATTTCATACTGTTGTAGAACTGCATAGCACACACTTTTCTATCACACTAGCTTAAACTATTTTAATTTTTAAAACACTTTCATTGATTATATGGATCGACTCCTGTACAAGCCAAAAGTAAGAGAAGACTTTATTGCAAATAAATCTGGTTTGTCCTTTTCGTTGGATTTTTTACATATAATTTAACACTCTGTATGCCAAAACAAATTAAAATTTAGTGCCACTCATTGTCTGTATAATAAATAGCAACCATGAATTGTTTTTCAGTTTTGAAGTAAACTGACGTTCTTATGTCTCTCAGAGAAATCTGGATTATCATAAGTAAACAATATTATAAAATTCATAATAGAAGTCATTTTGTGGTCATGCTATGGGGATCCTTTGTAAAAGACCAAGAGGTGGGTATGTCCATATTTAAACAGAAAAACTAAAGGTAACTGTGCTGCCCGTGAGAACATTTCCAAAATCCATATTAGAAGGGTCTTTATTACTTTGTTAATTAATATACTCTGTTAGTGAAAAAGGATTGACTCTAATGACTAATTATTCTGTTAGCAAGAAAAGATTGACACTAATATGGACTTTGGAATATCAACTAGCTAAATGAATGAATACAGATAAATACAGTAGATAAATACAGAAGGGTAAACAGACCTAAAAAGAGCCAGTGTGGTGTAGTGGTCTGAGCACCGGATCATGGCCTTGGAGACCAGGGTTCAGTTCCCTGCTCAACCATAGAAACCCATTGGGTGACCTTGGCCATTTCCACACTAGCCTGTTCTAGCGCGATGATTCCACTTTCAACATCCTCTGGAATCCTGGGGTTTGCAGTTTCGGCAGGGGCCGGCCGGCCCCTCCCGAAACTGCAAACCCCAGGATTCCAGAGGAGGCTGAAAGTGGAATCATCCCGCTATAACAGGCTAGTGCGGAAATGGCCCTTGAGTGCCTCACTGTAAGCCCCAGAAAATGCCATGATAGGGTCTCCTTAGGGTCACCACAAGTAAGAAACAACTTGAAGGCACACAACAACAATAGATAGGCCTAAATACCCTAAAGACATCAGATTCTGTTTGATCTTGAGGCTGTGCAGAGTCAGCTCTGGTTAGTAGTTGAATGGGAGACTGGAGATGAATACTAGGGCCATTTCTGCATTAGACTGTTATAGTGCTATTATTCCACTTTCAACGCCGTATGGAATCCGGGAGTTTGCAGTTTTGGGAAGGCGGTTTGCAGTTTTGGGAGGCCCCCCAGGCCCCTCCCTAACCAGCAAACCCCAGGATTCCATACGACGTTGAAAGTGGAATAATAGCACTATAACAGTCTAATGCAGAAATGGCCCTAGATGCTGGAGGCCATATTTCAGAGGAGGGAACTGACAGAGACCACCTCTGAGTATTCTTTGCCCAGGAAAACCATATGAAATTCACAGGGTGGCCATAGGCTGACAGGCGACTTGAAGGCACATACACACACACACATGGGTAACAAGTCTGCTCAGTCCTGAGGCAACTGCCAGAGGACAACCTCTGGACAGAAGCCCTGAGGCGACTCCGTCAATACAAAGCAGAGGGAGGCGCGCGAGGTGGGCCTGATGGGCCGGCCCACTTTTTGACGTCCATGTAACGGCGGTTCCACAGGCTGTTGAGGCCGCCGAAACCGTTGCTGCGCCCGACGAAGACGCACGTGCCGCCGAAGAAGAGGCGGAGGCGCTCGTTTTCCGAACAGAACGCTTTCCTAACGGTTTAGCTCGCGCAGCGAGCACTCTTCCCCGCCACCTCGCCTCTTTCTCGCCCGCGCATGCGTCTACCGCCGCCGGGTTTTAAACTCCTCACCCTGGAGAGCGGCTCCCCCATTTTTTTTCTCTTAAAGCCCCTTTCCGAGGTTCTGAAAGGGGGCGGAGACTAAAGGCCAGCAGCCGAAGCCGGAAATGACGTCACGCGCGCGGTGTAAACAGTTTGGTGAGACCCTGGTAACGGAGAGTTCGCCTCAGTGGCCGAAAGCGTTGCGGGGCGGCGAGCGGCGGCCGTCGCGGGTTTTACTTTTTTCGTTTGTTTGTTTGTTTTTTTTCCCCCATCCGCTGGGCTACTTGTTTTTTTTCCCTTGGTTAAACCCCGCTCCCTCTGCTCCGTGAGGCGAGAGTCGGGAGGAGGGGGAGCCCGGCGGGGCCAGCGAGGCGGCGGGAGGCGCTCCGCTTGGGCTCCCCCTCCCCTCGCGGGACCTGGAACAGGGGCCCCGCGGGAGCACCGCCGCTCTCTGAGGGAGGCGCAGGGACGAGGCCCGGCCTCCCCGTTTCTTGCCTCTTTCCTCCCCCCCCGTTCCTAACCCCACAACCCCGTCGCCGGGGAAAGAGCCGGGCGGCGGGAATCCTCCGGGGCGGGAGCGAGAGGCGGCGAGCCTTCGGGGCTTTATCCGGCGCTAGCAGAGCGGACGGCTCAGGGCATTCAGGGCCCCCCCGTCGGTCCGTCCGTCTCCTTCCCCTCCCCCGGCGCCGGGAGGGAGGGGCGGAGGGGGCGAAAGGAGCCGGGGCTGCGGCCCTTTCTTCCCTTCCTGCCCGCCCCCGAGTAGAAAAATGATGCAGAAGGAGCCAGAGTGACAAATTCAGGTCGGGGGAAAGGGAGGTAGGAAAACGCTGGGAGTGCCGGGTGGTGGGTTGCTCTGTGTGCGTCCGTGAGAGGAGGCGGCAGTGTGTGTGGAGGGGGGGGGTGAAAAGGTGGTTTGACCTGCCCCCCTCCTCCCCCTCCTCTCCCCCTCCCCTCGCGCCGGCTCCCCACCTCCCTCCTTTTCCGCCTCCCCTCCCCCTCCCCCGGGTTTTGTGTCGTCCTCGCCATCCTCCACCTCCTCCCGGTGCCTGGCAGAGCCGTTGACAGGGTCCTTCCCCCCCCCTCGCTGTGGAAGATGGCGACACCAGGGATGAGCTGGCAGCAGCATTACTACGGCGCCGGCTCCTCGTCGGGCGCTGGGAAATTCACCGCCTCCTCTTCTTCCTCGGCCGCCTCCTCCCAGCTTGGCATGGAATATAATCAGGACCTCCATCTCAAAATGAGCAAGAAGATCGCTCAGCTCACCAAGGTAATAGGGCGCCCTCCATCCTTCAACTTAATCCCTCTGCATCCTTGCCCTTGCACACAGGCCGATCTTTTCCGGTTCCCATCTTTTTAAAATATTATCTTAGAAACGTTTGTTTAAGACTTGAATAGGTTGGAGAGAGAGTTTACAGTCTTGCGTCCTCTCAAATCTGCCAAAATTGCTATAACAATGGGCTACATTAATTATACAATGGCCGTTCTGTCACTTATAGAAATGGCTGGTAGAACGTATACTGTCTTTGGTATTACTTTTTCCTTCAGATCTGCTTAATAGTAGAGTATATCCCAATAAATACCAGTATCTGAATAGGATGCATGGAATGAATGTTGCGGTCCTGCACATGCTGACATAACAGCCACCTGAACTCAGAGGGACTCGCACGGGCTCAGGCTTCCCATATGTTTTTTGTTTTGTGTGTGTGTGTGTGTGTGGAATCTAGCTATGTACATTCATGTGTGTTTTAATCTCTGTCTTGTTTTAGCCCTTGTCTTTATCTTGTGGTGACTATACTTCGTAATTTCACTTACGCTATCAGTAACATTCTTAGGAAACAAAAACCTGCTTCCTTTCCCCTTGTTGTTGTTGTTGTTGTTGTTGTTATTAAATAGTTCCATAGACCTGTTAGGTTTGGAAATTCTGTCAGAATCTCTATTTTTCCCCCAAAGAACTAATTAATATTTATGCTTTTAATAAATGTATTATAGTAGTTACAGTATTTACAATAAAATAATTCAATTTATAATACTACAATAAAATAAAATGTAAAGGAAAAGCAAAACAATATGGAATTGACATGTAGTGCTCAAAGGCCAACTGAAGTGAAGTTCCTACTTGCCTTAAGAAAGCCAGCAGGGAGGAGTCTGTGCTGTTGTCTCATAGACAAGAGTTCCACAGGCTCAAAGCTACTACAGAAGATGCCCTACTCCTGATAAAGACAGTTGTTTAGCTGTAATCTGGAGTAGACCCCCATTGTGAGGTCTTAAATAATGTATTCTAGCAATCAGTGCTTTCGTTACAGCTTATGATGTAATCCCTAATTCTAAATGTTTTTGTGCATGTTTTCCTAGTACATATTAAAGAATGTGTATGTGATATTTTAGACTGGAAAGTGGCTTGTCCTAGGCAGCCATGCTGTGTTGGTTTCAAGTTTAGATTCAAGGATAGGTCCTGTCAGGTGATGCATGTATCAGAGAAACTGATCAGAAAACCAAAATTGGTTAACACTTCTTGTCACTTGTACAGAATCACAGTCTGAGGTTTCTGCTACATAATATGCTGAAAGGAACTATGTTGTTATTCGTTGTCAGTTGTGAGAGCACATGCAGTATTTTAGCCGATCCAAATGCCTGTGTAAGTCAATATATTGTTAGTGCTGAATGAGGTTACACGATTCAGGTTCTTAGTTTGAGTGAGTGTACTCCTGGACTCCACCTTGAACGGGGAGGCCCAGGCTTCTGTGATGGCCAGGAGTGTTTTTGCATACTTAAAGCTTGTGTGCCAACAGTGCCTATTTCTGGAGATGCCTGATCTGGCCACAGGGATACATGCCCTTGTTACAACCTGTTTTGGATTATTGCAACATGCTGTACATGGGGCTACCTTTGAAGAGTGTTTGGAAACTTTGGTTGGTGCAAAATGCTATAGCGAGAGTGTTAACTGAGGCTGATTACAGGGATCAGGCAACTGCTCTGGTCTAGCAGCTTTTCTGGCTGGCAGTCTGTTTCCAGGCACAATTCAAAGTGCTGCTTATGACTCATAAAGCCCTATATGGCTTAAGTTCAGACTGCTTGACACACTGTATCTCCCAATATGAGCCTGGCTGGCCCTTGAAATGTTTTCTCTCAGTCCCATCATCTTCGCAGGTACAGCTGGTGGGAACACGAGGGAGGGTCTTCTCAGTGTTTGCCAACATGTTCTCGAACGCTGTCCCTCAGGAAGCTAGAAAGGCCCCCTCTTTACTGCCCTTCTGTCGACAGGCAAAAACCTTTTTTATTCAGATAGGTTTGAGCAAAGGGCTGTAAGTGCTGTATTGTTTTAAGTTGTATTACATAACTTTTAAAATCTTTTTAGAGTGTGTTTTTAACATGGTTAATGGTTTAATTCAGGTTTAATGTTGATTTTTTTTTTTAGGCTTTGTATGCTTTAATCTTTTTAATGTGTAAGACGCCTTAAGTCCCAGTCTTGGGAAAAAGGCAGGATGTAAATAAAGTGAATACTAATAATAGTGATAGCAGTAGCACCTTAGCATTATTTTTTTTAAGAAAAGGATATAGTGCATGAAATATCAATAACTTCTTGCTAAAAAATATGTTAAATTAACTCTTCCAAAGTGTCAGATACAGTTTTGATGTAATTCTGAATTTGCTCAGAGTCACATAGTAATATTATATTATATATACATAATATAATAATAGTAGACAAATTTGGTGCTTTAAATTAATGCATATTAAGGTCAGCCCGTTTAAATCTCTGCCATAAAGATTCAGTACATTTTGGAAGAAAAACAAGGATATGGAAACTTATCTATATTATAGGGCAATTAATGCTATTTTTCAAACATCTATAAATATGTTTCATGAAATGTAATTTTTTTTCCTAGTAGAATAGAATATTCATGTTCTCCAGGCCCTAGTCTGGTAGATTTGGAAAGTGATATGATGATGCATGTATACCATTCTGGGAGCCATTATGGTGTAGTGGTTTGAGCATTGGACTACAACCCTAGAGACCAGAGTTTGATTCCCCGCCCAGCCATGGCAACCTGCTGGGTGGCCTTGGGCTCATCACACACACACAGCCTCCAGAAGACCCCATGATAGGTTCACCTTAGGGTCACCATAAGTCAGAAATGACTTGATGGCACACAACAACAACATTCTGCTAGTATATATGGTAGTAGATGTGTTTGTTTGGAACACTGACTTATATCCATTAGCTGGTCCCAACTAACAAAGATGCATTGAACCAACTGCTGAATAGTAAATTAATACTTGTGTGAATCCCAGTGATTGATCTGGTCTAAAGAATATGAATATGAATATGTGAAATAAAACAACCAGCTCAGGTAAGCTTTGCATATGCAAAATAAAACATTTTGAACCTTCTATAGGCCAATTGAACACTTCCTCCAAAATATCCCAGGCTGCACCCAAGGATGATTTTCCCCCATCAGTCTACACTTTTATTAAGATTTGGTGGCAAAACTTATTCATCTGTGTTTTTTCAGCATACTGAGGATAGCTGAGGGTCTCCCTTTTCTTTCTATTCTGCTGTTCATGCATACTTAGTAAGGGATTTGGGAGGCAGCTATTGTTTACTTTGCCTGTTAAGTCATTTCTGATTTATGGTGATCCTAAGGCAAACTTATTACGGGGTTTTCTTGACAAGATTTGTTCAGAGCGGGTTTGCCCTTGCCTACCTCTGAGGGTGAGAGAGTGTTACTTGTCCAAAGTCACCCAGTGTGTTTCCATGGCTGAGCGGGGATTCAAATCCTGGTCTCCAGAGTCCTAGTCTAACATTCAAATCATTATATCACACTGGCTCATATACTAGTATTATACATTTACATATACATCCTACACTGTCTTAGTGGAGCTAGTTCATCTGTTTGTTGATTTTAAATTTGGAATTAGACAGATTCTTGGAGAATATCTATGACAGTGATTGTGTAAATGTTCAGATTCTTAGGCAGTATGGCTATGAACATAGTTTCAAAGGAATAATTTTGGAAAGGAGTGTAGCCTTCAAGCCCTGCTTGTTCATTTTCCACAAGACAACTGGTTGATCACTGTGAGAAGCTCAGCAAAATTCAGGGACAGTAAAATAGATTTTTCTGCTTGTGGCAAAGAGGCAAATGACATCTCACAGACCCAGATCAAGGTGCTTAGTACCCAAATCCAGCCAAGTTATTTTGACACTGGAGGCAGAAAATACCACGTGCCTCTTCTCATTACTAGCAATAAAAAAATGCAATAATAGTGAAATAAATGAATATTTCTGCCCTTTTTGTGATGCCCAAATCTGTTGCCCTGACTAAAGATAGAGGTGGCCCCATAACATGTGCTTTGGTATCATTTAGCTGGAGTATGATTCATCTAGGTTCTTTGCTCAACAGCTATAAAGTGCATAAGGAAAAATCAGCTTTGTAGTTTCCTCACCCTATCATATGATAATAATTATATGAAAAAATTATTTAATGGTATATAAGAATTTAATGTCTGTGACAAAGGGGAATATGGTGGGATAAATGAAGAATGTAATACACACATTAGATTTCGCTCCAGTTCCCTGCCTCCTCCATGAAGTACACCTTACACTTTGGCCCTTTTTGCATGGCATTTGCCATGCAAAGAGGGCCTGGAGCATTGCACGATTGCAAGGAGCGATCTGCATGATGCACTCACAATCGCGCAACGCTTCAGGGGCCGGCAGGGACCAATTGTGCACCTTTTCATTTTTGGCTTGAAGCTGAAAATGGTGCGTGATTGCGCATTGCTCCCAGGCCCCGCGCACACTTACCTGGCGTGCGGAGCCTCTGGAGCTGGGCTGGTCGCACTTCCTGCCCCAGTGCAGCCTGGGAAGGTCCCAGGGTGCACTGCGGAAGGAAGAGGCGGGGCTCTTGTGCGAGCAGGCAGCTCGTGCAGAGCTGAAGCAGCAGGGAGGGGAGAGCCTTTAGGCAGAGGCTGCTCGCGCAATCCCTGCACCCCAGGGCCAGAACAAGGTAAGGTGCAGAAAGGGTCTTTGTAGGGAATGCCTTTCTTTTTTCTTGAATTTTTGAAAAATCCAGTATATTTGCTACTGAGTTCCAGTAGAATTTCATGCCTCACTCACTTAATACAGTGCCTTGAATTTGGCAAGCAAAGTCCCACTTGCAGAGCAGCCTGGAGTCCAGTGTACATTCCTTGTGTTCAATGACTCTTCACCACTGCTGAGGGTGTTCTAGGTGCAGCATTGCTGCCATGGAGGTTCATTCATGTATCTTCATAGAAAAAAACAAACACATCTGCTTAATTCCCTCTGCTAATTTCTCTCTGCTACCACTGCTGCAGACAGACTCGTCAATTGAAGGGCCTTGCAGAATGGCTTACTTTGTTATGCTCTGCACTTCTTGAGAAGAGATGCAATTCTGCCCTTGAGATGAGCTGAAATAGTGGCCTTTAGCTCTCTTTAAGTTACACTATCTTTAATCTAGCTGTAACTGCCTTTGCCCACCAGGGAGATTGAACAGCTGTTGTCAGATTAAGGCTGTAGCCTTAAACATGCTTACTACAGAGTAACCTCCACTGAGCTCAGTGAGGCTTAATAATGCAGTCTTGAACATATTTTCTTGGAAGTGGTATACTAATATTATTTATAAAAGCAACTTCTCTTTTTAGTGCTGCACAATGAAATTAACATCATAGGCCCACCACAGGATTTAAATCTAAAAAGAAGAAGCTATAATGAAGAGAATAGATCCTTTTTTTTTTATTATTGAATTACAAAGTACATTTTTGTGCAGCTCAAAGGGCAATGTATGTCAAAATAATTTACAAAACTTTTGTATGCCTAGACTAGATACAGCAAGTTTGAAGCAAACCAGCCTCAGCTCAGAGGAAGAATAAACATAAGTAACATGCTGTGACTGGAGTCAGGTACATTGCTAGCCCTATGAAGATTCCTGTGTTATCTCTACTGCTATGTCTAATTTATGGCTCCTTAACAGCAAACTTCTAGATTGAGCAATGCCAGTTCCTTCAGCTATACATATTAGCAATAATTGAAAACCTGTGCAAACAACTAGAAAAAGTTTGAGCAATAGCACAGATCTCTTCACCGTTGATTGGCTATTATGAATTGTGAATGGACTTTTGTTTGTAGATTGGGCTTTCTCTCCTACTTCTGATTTTATACCCTCCTAGGCGTTCCTGCGAGTTGCAGGACACTTGAGAACAGCATATGATAGAGGAGAAAGTCATGAGGATTAAGACCACCACCTCTAGCAGGAGCAGAAATGGCTTTTCTTATGTAAGCAAACCGTGAGTTTTGATGGCTGCTTATCGCATAAGATATGCTTACTGGGTCGTAGTCATTAGGAACACTGTCACAGATGACTTGTGTATGCAGTTTTGAGTAAGGAATATAACTTGTGTCATCCCAAGGCTACATGAATGAAGAGAACTTGCATACCAGTACTTTGTTAAATGAAAACAATAATCTTAGCGATTGTGCCTTGAAATACCTTAACCTTATACAAGCATAATGTTTGTCCAGGCTTGCTGTAGTGTTTTTTGCCTGACTTGAGAGGAGAGGGGAGGCTAATACTACTTCTGTTACAGAAGGAGTCTTTGTTCTTTTTATCAAGGAATTCACTGGAGTGGAAATGCTGGCAACTCGCCTGGAATGTAACAAACATTATTTCAGACTGAAGGGCTTGTCTATGTGAAAATGCTTATGATGGAGTTCCTTTCTTTTTCTTTATGATAGTTGGGATTTAATGAGGGTAGACACTTCTCCAAAGTAAAATTTCTAAAGAATCACTGCATTGGTCTGCAACAACCTTGCAAAAAAACTGCTATGGCATCTTAGAGAATGACTGGTTCATGTGATCCATCTCTAATTAATCACAGCACACTTAATTTTTCAATAATTGATATTGGATTACATGTATGCGTGCCTGTGGGTGGTTTAGCAGGCCAACAACCTTGCTTATTTGTCTTAGAAACTTTAGACTGTTGTTGGCAAATAAATCTTGCATGGTGATGGAACTCTGTGACTGCTTCCTCTAGTCCTGTGCTAATTATTTTCCTCTTTGAGTAAGTATTTTTTCCTTTTCTGTTGCGCTTCTGAATTATGTTAATAGACCCATTATTGGAAAAGTATTGAGCTATTCTCTGCATATATTGAACTTCCCAAAATTTGCTTAGTTCCTCAGCTTTTTCTTATGTGGATAAAGTATTAATGTATATCCTTGTCAACTTTGCAAATTATTTTGTTTGCGGCAAAACACTATTCAGTTGCTTTCAAAAATTCAGATGGGACCAAATGCTACTCAGCATAATTTTTAATAAAGTAAAAAAATTAATAGTTGCTGTTGTGAGGTCTCTTGCCTGTTACCAGATTTGCGGAAGGGGGATTATACTTTTTTTTTTTTTTTAGAAAATTGTTACTTTCTTTTAAAAAAAAACCTGGACAAATTACTCTGAACAGTAGTAAAATGTTAATTCTATGCTTGAGTTTTTACTTAAGCTTATTGGTTTTGTTGTTCATGACTTTAGGTATTTAAGCATTCTGTACAACTTTTGAACATCTTAAATATTGAATATGGGGAAATCAATTGGTACTAATTGTTGTTAATATCTTTATGAAACTAAAGTTCCACAAAACTTTACAGCAGGTTGTGTGGCCCCTTCAAATAGCTAGTACTTTGCTATTTTGTGAAATTTTATTTCTGTTTCTCTTATTTATTATTATTTATTATTATTATTATTCTCTTATTTATTATTTATTATTGGGTATGTTCTGAACAGCAGACTGTTTTAGCTTACATTGTGAACTGTACTTGAACTGAAAACTGAAGAAATATTGGTGCAACACTAGGTTATTAGTCCATCACACAATCTCACTGTTTTCTCAGAAACAGAAAAATGCAAATTTATTATGAAGGTCTTGTAAGTTATTGGGTTGCATCCAATTAGCAATTGCTGCTATTGGAAAAGAATTTATCCCTTTGGCCACTCCACAAAATTTGCCCTGGAGGGTTGTAGGAACCATTTGAGTAGGTTTTGGGGGAAGCGTTGTAGAAGCTTGCAAGGGCAGGAGGGGAAGGAGATGTGCATGCATGTGTGTGCACACACATGCACACATCTTCAAGTTCCTTTGGTTTTCTTACTAAGGAATACTCAAAGGTGGTTTTGCCAGTTCCTTCCTATGAAAGCTAGCCTACAGTACCTGGTATATTGAATGATAAATATTGCCATAATCAAGCAACTTACTTTCTATATGCAATAGGGATATTTGTGTATGGACCACTGGGTGGCTGGGCACTTGCAACTAATGCTATATCCTGATACACGTGAGGGAAAATCAAGCCTACTTCCCTTATTTGTGAAAATCCATGTAGAATCCTGCTGCATATAACTAGTAGAAGAACCTTGCACAAGCACACAGATCCATTTATGTATGAACAGGCTGGTGTTTTTGGCTGAACGTGTGCAGTAGTGATGTGGTGTCTACAGCTAGTCCTCAGCAACCTAACATAAGGGAAAGCTTGATTTGATCAAGTCAATGGGGGTTTCCATGTCAGAAGTGGTCAATCCACTCCGGGCTTTATTTTGAAGTTTAAATGAAGTGTCCAAAATGCTGAGCCCTGTCCCCAAAATAGGTTCAGCAAGTTGGATAGCTGTGTTGTGATTTGGACTACAACCGGGAGTGGATTCATTGCCCTAGAAATCAAAATGCCAGCCTGCACTGATCACTTGTGCAGTGCATTTTTACCCAAGTATTTCTGGATAGAACCTATTCTTCTTCTAGACAACTAAATCTATGCATATCTAGAATTTTAATAGGATCACATTTTGGAGGGGATGAGCTATCTTTACTAGTCAAACATTCTAGAAGCTAAAACTTTGTTCCTATGCAAAGGAGATAAATGGATGACAAAACACTATAGGAAAAGCCTTTGCAATTTTTTTTTTTTAATCTGCTTCTGTGCTATATTGAATCACTATTGCTGTTAGGATGCTTATTTTGAAAGCATGGAAACAGAACACAAGAATAGTAGTCTTCTTTCATGGTTCCTAACAACTAGTATTCAGAGGCATGCTACTTCTGGTCTTGGAGATATCATATAGTCTTCATAATTAAATAAAATCAGGACTGTGCATGCATTTTAGCCAAACGCCAGATGCTGCAGCAAATTGGCCAGCTTCGGTCCAGTTCAGACTGAGCTGAAAGCAGATTGTGTGTGATAGCTTTGTTTCTGGATTGGACTGTGCCTCTGCAAAGTGTTTAACAGATTGTTAACAGATGTTTCCCTGCAGCAGGAGAAAAAGCTTGTGAAACTGCTTCTCCTCCCCTTCACATGCAGGATGCTAGGGATATCTAGTGATAGCCCTAGTTTCAAATGCACAGCAAGAGTTTTTTTAATGACATTTCCCATCACAGTGTTTTTGGGACAGACTATGTGATACCACTGATGTTACACAGTCAACTTGTTTATTGCTTTTACTCATCACTTAGCTTAGGGTCCTTGCAGGCCTAGAAAAACTTGGAGAGGCTGACATAAGTTTGATTCAAGCATAGTGTGTTTGTGTGTGCAGATGCAAAGACACACATAGGTATACAAATTGAGCCACCTTTGTCCAAAAGTGCATTTTTAGGGGGGGATTGTGGAATACAGTACCTTTTTTGGTACAGCCTCTTGTCTTGTTTATTTGCCACTTGTGCTGTGCATGATATGCAAGGCTGGAGAGAGACTGAAGATCTATGAAATAGCAAGAATCCAAAAGTGAGATTCTTGGTAAGAATCCACACCTCTCGCCATTTCACAGATCCTCAGTCTCTCTCTCTCTCTCTTTTGCTACCAGCCACCCATTTTCACCTTCAAGATAGCACCTTTCACCTTCAAGACAAATCTGAGAGGTGAACAAGCAGGAGCACCACAGCCACTACCTTGAAGGCAGAAGTGGACGGCTGGCAACAAAAAGTTTCAGTTTCTGAAGGATTTGGGATTTCCAGATAAGGGAGGCTCAACCTGTATTTGGTTGTTAGTAAGACTGGGGTTGGCGGGTTTGTAGAGTTCTTTTCTTCATACATGTTAGAATTCATCCTTAATTGCGTCCTGTGCTGACTCATGTGGTGAGGAAAAGGTGGTATATAAATAAATAAACTTGCCTGCTGCTATCCTGACAACAAATCAGCAAATGCCCATGACAGCAGCTTGGAATGTAGGAGCAGGTGAGTAGTCAATCCAGTCCCTGTCAATCACAGGTTATCTGAGCAAGATGAAGGGAGAAACACAGGGGTTGTCTTTAGCCAGTCCAAATGTTGTATCAGAAGTCTAAGTATATGAGCCAGCAAAGAAAAAGCAGAATAGTCCAAAATGTAGTCAGTCCAAGGTCAAAATAAAACAGGAACAGGAGAGAGTACTGCTAGACAACCGGATAAGACAGTTGTCAGCACCAAGCAGGGAAGGAACTGCCACAGTATTTCTGACCAGCTCCTTCAAGGCCGTGGTGTCTCATTAGTGCTAATGAGGTCAGCATTTGTTACTTAAACAGCACTGGGCTTGGCATTTTTCCCTCCATCCCGCAGTGAAGGATGGGAGAATGCCATCTTCAGCATCTGTAGCCTCTGCCATGGCCTGCTAGAGAACAGAATCTTCTACTGTCTCAGACCCCATCTTCTCAGAGGAAGCTGCGGCTTTTTGGCAACCTGTGTCTTCTTCCTTATTGTCTTGAGTCCTTCATGAGGTTTGTTATAACAGCTGCCAGCCTGGCATCTGGGTGAATTTCATCCTTCCTCTTTGGCAAGGAAAAGTCTCTTTATGTCTACACACAAATGCTTTTGAACATCCCATCATTCATTTTCTTTCCTGCATTTCAGAGTAATTTTCCATTTCTAGTACTACACTGAGAATGGGAACTTCTGGCTGTTGCCATCCTGGCTTTTGGACAGATCACTGGAGAACTCTATCTTTCCCTTTAGGAGCAGAATAAAAGGCAAATCTTATGATAGAGTTCTCCTCCTTACTCTGTCTCATTTAGCATTAGTAATGCCTCATCTATTTTTTCTTAAAGTTCAGTATGGCAACGCACTATCTCTCAGGTGACTGAACATATTGAATGTTTTAGTTAGCCCATAGAAGGTATCACCATTCTGTGGAATTTGTATTTTGTTGCATGTTCAACATAGCTAGTGCTTGTATTTTGTATCAGATAGAGAGCCTGGAAAATTGAGCTTTCAATGCAGTATATTTTAATTGTAATTGCTATTAGATTTTTGAAGAACATTTTGATGGTAAACTTTACATCATTGACAACATTGAGTTTTTATGGCTATATTACAAAATAGATATTTCTTCCATTTGTGCACATGCCATAGTTCTGTAGGTTTGCTGATATGTAAGGGAATGGCTTGTTGGAGATGGGATAATAGCCTCATTTGGACATTTGTATCTTGGCTAATTAAGTAAACATGAGGGTGCACCTTGACTCTATACATGCAGCCCTTTCGCTTTTTTGTGAGCTGCTATAAAATGAAAAAAAAAGTCTTAACTTACCTATAGTTTTAAAGCTTGTATTAAATTTTATGTGCAAGCTTGTGAACTGGGTTTTTTAAAACTGCTTGTTAAAACTGCAGTGATCCTAACTGTTTTTATTAAGGTGAATGTATCAGTTGTAGGAATAGGCTAATGCTCTTTTTGTAAATGTGTGTCTATGTGTGTATTTTACAAAAACTAAAAAATTTTTTTTTCAATTCATTGACAGTATTAAAAAATGCAGGTGAATCTGTCAACAAATTCCACATATTGGTTCCCTTAGCTCAAACAGGCTTCTCTCTATAGCAGAAACAAAGTTCAAGGCACTGGACAGCAGCTTCCCTCCCTCTCATTGGCACCCCTTTCTCCCTCGCAAAGCTACCCATATATGTTGAAGGTCATTAAAAGTAACAGACAAATTAGTAGACAAAATTGTTGCCTCCAGTACATGAACAAAAGACACCTTCAGTTTTCAAAAAATATCTGTACAAAATTATTTGTGCATTTTTGATGGCTGTCTTTCTTCTTCATGATTTTTTATATATTGTATAAAGGAGGACCAGATGTTCCAAAATTCATTGCTTTTGTCAATGTTTTCTACTACTTTGTCATATGTGTTAACTTTTCCATCAGTATAATCTCCCAGATTTTATTCCATCAGCATTCCATCTCATTTTCCAAGTATTTACAGGTTTTAATAATTAGTGCTATATCTATACATATTGAAAATGCAATTACATTTTGCAGTAGGTTTTCTTCAGTGAACATTGACAACAGCAATAATTTTCCTCTAAATGTTACATTTTGATTTGTAATTCTGTCATTTTTATTGTCACATTTCCTTGGAATTTTTCAACTACTAGACCTTCAAGCTAAAGATGAAATAAGACAAGAAATACACAGAGGATTGGTTCCAGGACACATACCCGTGCAGATACAAAAAGGAAAAAAAAAGCAAATGCTCAAGTTGCTGTTAAAAATGGAGTACAGCAGCAGTGGAGGTGGTAGCAAGCCCTGGCCAGCAGGCATGCTGCCAGAAACACATTCTGTCCTGCCTTCAGGGAGCCTGCCAGCCACCCACTTCCATTTTTGAGCAGCTTCCCCAGGGACATGGCAGTTGGTGGTGGTGAATGACCAAGCAGAGTCTTGTCACTGTCAATTGTCATGTCCCAGTGGAAGCTGCGCACTGCCCTGAAGTTGGTGGTGGTGGAGGCGCTTGTGTACATTCATTTGCAAATAACCCATGGCCAATCACCATGTCTCTGCAGAAGCTGCTTAAAGGAGGAAGTGGGCATCTGGCAAGCTCTGAGGTGTTGTGGGATAATGCATGCATGGCAACCAAGGTTTCCTGCCACCTCCACTGCTGCCTCTTTGTACTGCATGTGCATAGTAGGCTTTGGTGTGGAGCTCAGCTGGGCTTTGGGGGTGAGTAAGGTTCCTTTATTCTCCTTCCATATGTAAGGGTACTCACTTTATTAGATCACCTGTATTTTTTATTTTTTTGAATATTTTGAATCCATGGTTGTTTAAATCCATGGATCCTCAACCTGTGGATACCGCAAGCCATCTGTACTATTACTTTATGCAATTTCACTGGTGTATAATGCTACTCGTGAAGCAGTTTTAGTGCTGAGAAGGATTTTAGAACAGGAGATGTTGGGGTTTGTATCCATTCTTCTTCAGTTATAGGGTATCTTATATCAGCCTCCCAGAGTAATAGAATATTTATCAGTCTACCAGTCTTTTCAGTTATTATATAGTTTTTCTACCAAGCTTTGTGATATTTTTTATTATTATAATACATATGTTCAAAAATTTTAACAAACTCACAATATCTGTGCATTGTTTAATTTCTTTAGCTAAAGCCAAGATGTTTTTCTGTTTACTGAATTTATAACTTGGCTTTCTCCCAAGGTGGGATTCAAGGTAACTTACAATAATTTATAAAAGATAAAGCTAAAACAATTTGCAAAAGTTAAAAATAATTAAATTACTATATTATTTTTAAAATGACTTAAAACAGTAAAAAACACTTAAAACATCTTTAAAACATAATTTCTATAAAAGATTTAAAAACATAGCACACCACTTTACATGCTGCTCTGTAATTTAAATTAAATTAAATTAAAATGAAATAAATTAATTTAAATTAAAAGGCCTGCCTGAATTAAAATGTCTTCATCTGATAGAGGAAAGAGGGGGGAGGGGGGCAACTGAACTACCCACAGAAGGGACTTCCACAGCCTAGGAGCAGCCATGGAGAAAGCTCTGTCCTGAGTTCTCACTGCGCCTGCGAAGGTGGTGGGTTGTGGTGGTGGTGAAGACCTTTTGCAGATCTTAAAACTTGCATGAGATATGGTTTTTTAGATAGGAAATACAGCCTTTTAGAAGATAGTCTGGACCCAAGCTGTGTAGGGCTTTAAACGTCAAACCAGCAGTTAGAATTCTGCCCAGAAATGAGACAGTTGCCAGTGGAGCTGTTTCAACAGGGGAGTCACATGATCCCTGTAACCAGTCCCGGTCATCAGCCTCGCTGCAGGATTTTGGATCCATTGAAGTTTTTGAACAGTTTCCAAAAGTAGCCCCATGCAGAGTGCGTGTCATGGGCATGTGCCACCATAACCAGATCTGACTTCTCAAGGACCAGACACAGCTGGCAAATACACAAATCCATGGGCAAAACCTGGGCATCCAGGCTCAGATCCAACTGAGGAGTACACCCAAGCTGAGAACCTGTGATTTGAGGGGGAGTATAATGCCATCAAGCACAGACTGAGCCCCTATTCTGCTTTCCAACTGACCAGGAGCACCTTTCTCTTGTCTGGATTAAGTTTCAGTTTGTTCAGCCTTATCCAGTCCATCACTGACAGCAGGCATTGGTTTATACAGGAACAGCATTCTTGGAATCAGATGGAAAGGAAAAATAGATTGTATGTCCTCAGCATATTGATGACATTGAACCACAAAACTCCAGATATCCTCTCCCAGTGGTTTCATGTAAATATTAAACAGCAATGGGGGACAGACTGAGCCCTGAGGGACATCACAGGATAGTGTTGAACAGGTTATTCCAGCACCACTTTCTGAATCTGTGCCTCAAAGATGTAACTAGTGCCCTGATCACATCCCAGAGAGGCAGCCTAGAAGGATACCATAGCCAATGGTGCTGAAAGCCACTTAAAGGTCCAGCAGAACTAACAGGTACACACTCCACTTGTCTAATTCCCTGCCTAGGTCATCTACCACAGCGACCAAAACTGCCTCTGTCCCATAGCCTGTCCTGAAGTCAGATTGAAAAATACCTTTGTATATATCTGTAAATTTCTATATATCTGTTTATCTGTTTAAAAAAATATCTGTTTATATTTGTGGTTAGGTTGTATTTGTATTTTGTGCTTTGTCAACTATTTGTGCTTTTATAATTGGTTGTCTCTCTTGTCGTATGACTGCTGAGGACCATCGCTCATAATAATTGGTGTTTTCAGAACTATTGATTTGTGACAGCCTTAGAAAGGGTCTTAATGGAAAAGAGGGGGAGCTGATATCTTGAACCATTTGTTCCATGTCTTCATGGATTCTCTCAAGAAGAGGTAATTGTATTTTTTTGAGTTGCCTCTTGTTTGTCTTTTCAAAGACAATGCTTGTGTCTGTGGGATCCATCCTTTTCAGCTTTCAGGGACTATATGCTTATCAACTTCTAAAACAATTTCTTGCCTACTTCTGCTGCTACTTCTAGTTCCTGGGGTTTTTTATGGCCCAAAGTGATCTTTAGTGTCAAATGATTAAGATCATAGCTTGGATCCAAAATCTTTCCATTCAGGTTATGGATATAATTCATCAGGATGAATATACTCCAGACTTATTAATTATTTGAGAGACAGAAACAGTTCTTAATCTGTTTGGTGTAAGATATAGTTGCTAGATGAGACTAAAAACCTGAGTGTTATCTGTGAAGAGCAAACACTTGGAAGTTAGTACTGGTCATTGTGATTTACTCCCGAGTAAGATTGCATATGACAGTAACCTCAAGCTAGTATATGTCAATAGCCACTTGAGAAAGACAAAACAAAAGGAGGATCTTATTAGTAGTGGGTTATGTATGGTGTACATAAAATGTACCAGATACTTCCCATCTCTCTTCACGAGTAATCACTTGTAAAATGCAGTAAGGCTTCCCCAACTTACCTAACAGGTTAGGGACCTGAGCACTGTCAGAAAGTGGAATTGGTTGAAAAGTGGGACCCATGTACTGTACTTTGAGGAACATGAACGGCTTACAGATACTCATTTGGGACTGACCACACACATGCTATTTGCAAAGTCTCTCAGCTGGCTTGGTGCCTTTTTAATCCTCTCAGTTTGCTTTGCAAGCAGTGTGTGAGAAAGAATGGTCCCAAGTGAGCGTTCATAGGTAAGAAGAACTGATGAAAGAGCAGAATACCTGTTGAATTAAAGAAACTTGTCCTTCACTTGGAAGTGTCAAAACAGCAAGTCATCAGGTAACAGGGTATCAAAAGGTGGGGCGGTGGGGCTTCCTGTATTGTTATTTGCTTACTACCAAAACATTAATGACATGTAGATTATAGGGTTCTTACAAGAGTACACAGCTGGTACTTGACCAGTGCTGAAGAGGAGGTACTTTAAGCTATAGCCATTATCCATTCTAGAAGCGATGAGCCCAAGGATACCCTCAGGTTGTACAACTGATCCTTTGAGGAAAGTGTAGCCAAGTCCAAAAGTTACTTTTTCTAGCCAGCTGATTTTGCCAGTCATCTGTCCTAAACTTGAGTATATTTTCTCTCATCCAGTCTATTACTAATTCTGACACCTGTCCATGAATGTCAGTATCATACTTCATTCGATTCTGAGGAAAAAGTGAAACAAGCAGAGTAGAATGACACACTGACAATATTCAGGGGTTCTGAGAATATATTTGAAAGCATGGGAACCCAAATCGATTTTTGAGAAATTCCATTTGATAGTCCCTGTACTGAGGAACAGTAAAGTCTCCTAGCACTGATTTGTAGAATCTAATTTAATTTAATTAATATATATATATATATATATATATATATATATATCCCGCCTCTCCACATGGATCGAGGTGGCGAACAACATGAAATACATTATACATTACAAATAGCATGTATTTCTATACCGCTTTATCAGCTAAGTGCTCTCTAAGCTGTTTACAATGTGTTTTTAAGCTAATTGCCCCCAACAAGCTGGGTACTCATTTTACTGACCTGCGGAAGGATGGAAGGCTGAGTCAACCTGGAGCCCGGCAGGATCGAACTCACAACCTTGTGGTTGCAGTACTGGCATTTAACAACTGCGCCACCAGGGCAGGAACCAATAGAAAGTGCCCCAAGTTTTCATTGCAAAAGTCTGACCAACAGTGCATAGTGAATGGTACTGAACTTTGTTCAGATGCTAAACAGAACAAATAAGCATAATAAAATATTTCTGTTTTTTCCCACAGCAAAGGCCATTTATTAGGTGATCCAAAACAATTTTTTTTTGGAAACTTTGGCCTGATGCCAGATTAAAATACATCTAGATAACTAGATTCACCTAAGACCTCTTGGAAGTTTCAATCCACAGTTGGGAAGACAGGAGGATTTTCATTTCTCTCCATATCAGAATTTTAAGACAGCTCATTCAAACTGAGACTGGCTATGTCTACCATATGCTTTTCCCATTGCCCCACTCTGAGAGCATGTGGAGTGGAGAGATTTTGTCTCTCCTGGGGGGGCTGCCATTTTTCATAGTTTGCTAATTGGAACTACTTTTTGGGAAACATTTTTTCAGTCTACAGTTGGCCCTCTGCATTTGCAGTTTTGACTTTCATGGATTTTATTATTTGCAAGTTTATCCAATCCCTGCCCCTCCAGGTGCTTTTTTTCTGGGGGAACCTTTATTCTTGGCAGCTCCAATCAGACTACACAGCTTTTTAAAAATCAGCTTCTGGTCCTCTTCCTCCACCCACTGCTTGGCCAGCTAAGGATGGCTCACAGCCTGATTTCTCAGCACCACTAACCCTCTCCTGATTTCTTCACACAGACCCAAGGAAGGAGATGGGTGAGAGAGAGGAAGCAAAGGGCCACAATGCTGACTCACCCCTTTTCCTCACTCCTTTCCCTAACCTGGTTTGGGCCCAGGCTGCCTGTTCTTCCCACCATGCCTCAGCCCCCTTCCCACAGACACACACAAACATTTTGATACTGTGATTTTTCTACTTTTGTGAGTTTGGAGGGCTGACTATGCCTGCTTTTTAATCTCTGATGTTTGTATTATATCACATATTGTGTTGATTTCTTTTTTTTCCTTGTGATTGTTAGCTGGCCTGAGAGTATATTGCTGAGGTGTTAAGAAGCCAATCAGTTAATATGACTTAATAGTGTGAAACCTAAAGCAATCATGCAATATGAAGTTTTAAAAGCAGTAATTACTGCCTGAAAGGTTTAACTGATACAGGGATTGACTTCATAAAATGGCCAAAATCTGGAGAGCTGTGGGAAAAGCTGCTGTGTAGGTTCTGAGGCACTGGGACTTAGTATTCATTTAAATATTTATATGGTACCTATATCATGGAGTGGTATATAATTAAATGCAGTATAGAATAAAAAAGTTTAATAAGATGGAGAATAATTTAAACAGGCTAAAAACATGGTAAACAAGTTAATGAGTTAAAACACTTTAAAATCATCCACATGTTCAAATTTTGAGAATTTGCTAGTCCCCAAAGAATTGTAATAAAAAGTTCAGTTTTTACTAGTTGCAAAAAGTATTGGGTTCAGCTGGATCTTCCAAGGGAGGGCATTCCAAAGCCAAGGTACCACAGCAGAGGAGGCCCTGTCCTTCATTCTCCCACAGAGAAGGAGCCCTCTTGCATACCTCAGTCCTTGAGCAGATATACACATGGAAAGGCGTTTCTCTTTTCTCTTTTTCCACACCTGCTCCAAGAATCTTATCAACAGATGCTCAGAAATGAGTCCCATTAAGCACATAGTCTGTGCATAAGATCAGAGCTGAAGTCACTTTGCAATTTTTGCATTTATAGGGGATTGGGATGTAGGGAGCAATTCTTTAGAATGCTCTAATTAGTTGACATCACAACTAAAGCCATCCTGGAAAGTAGGTTAATCCATGGAGTCATGATTGTGATTGCAGCATTCACTGAATGTTCACAAAAATCTTTGAAAAGTCTTGACTACATATATATTTTAAAATTCTAAGCACATTTATTTATACATTTTGTGCTTTATTTTACTTAGTTTAAATGCTTGTTAATATTTGTACTTGATCTCTGATTTTCTTTCTGTCATTTCTACTGTTGTTTGGTGTTAAAGAGACCAATAAGTTAACATGATCTAATAGTGTGAAACCTAAAACAATCATGTTATCTTCTGGCTAGTACAAACTTTGAAGTGAAGTAACCAGGCGTATGTGTCTAATGACCTCCAAATATGCCAATAACCAGGGGCAAATATTCCAAAAATAACACTTGAAAATAACTTAGCATACATAAGCAGGCCAAGCTGTTCACAATCTCTGCCTACTTAGCATATATTACCACTGTTGCCTGTTTTTTCAGTTGTGGTAATTCACTTTGGGGAAAAAAAGATACAAGAAAATGCCTTTTTTTAAAAAAATTGAGGCAATTAAAATATAAGTTGAGAGCTATTTTGGTTCCAGTGTTATTAAGAATGTTTAACTTCTAAAGTTCAAATGATGGCAGTAATTGGCATTCCTTTTCAATTAGGTGTTTTTAATATTCTACAAAAATGATAAAATCTACGCAAAAATAAAAAAATCTGGGGCTATACCATTTAGTGAAAGGCAGCATGGTATAATAGTCTGAGCATTGAACTACAATCCTGGAGTCCAGGGTTTGATTCTCTAGTCAGCCATGGAAATTCACTGGATGATCTTAGGTGCATCACATACTCTCAGCCCCCAGAAAACCCTATGATAGATTCACTTTAGGGATTGCTATAAGTCAGAAATAACTTGAAGGCACACAACAACAAAACAACATAATACCGTTTAGCAGGCACACTGTAAGTGAAGGCTGAGGCTTCCAGAATTTGTTGCATAGGGCCTATAATATGGTTGTATTCTAATGAAAACAGAAATGACGTTAACAATTTGTTTAAATTGGATTGGTAGACTGCAGCTTACAGTCTTCATCTCAACTCAGAGGCTTTTTTACAGCTGTCAGGCTTGTCATGCCCCCATCCCAGGACCCAGACAGGACCCTTCCCAACAGCCCCAACACAGAACAATACTTAGGGCAGCCAGGATAGGTGGAAAAGGGAGAGCCCAGGAGACTCAGAGCATTTATATAGTAAGGACACATCAGTTAAGCGAACAGCTAGGGAAGGCTGCTAGCCTATATAAACAGGGAACAGAATGGAAAGAAGCTATTGTAGACAACTGATATTATCAGTGGAAACAGCACGTCTCATGTTCAGATCCCTTGCTCATGTTCCTGGAAAAGTTGACCCTTGTCTTGTGTACGGACTTTGCTACTGGACTGTCGCTCTGAATTTACTGCAAACTTGGACTGTGAAAACAATGACCGGTAACCGGCTAACAAACTGTTATAAACTTTGCTTGTGTGTACTGATAACAGACTCTAATTAGAGAGCTGTAAACCTTGACTACCGGTACAGGACAAGGCTACCCTATGAAACCCCCCAGGCCTCATAGCTCCCTAATTTGGAGGGAACCCCCAAATAATCAAAGCTCTTCTGTTGGCCTCCATTAATGGTATGTGCCCTCAAAATACCCTTCTGCACACAGATTCCAGAAACAAAGAAATTCAGTCCAAACCAAAGCCCAGAAATGACTTCCAGTTTTATTGTCAACCTCTCATTGACTGGCAATGACATTTTTAAGTTTTCATTGTAATATATGAAGTTTTAAATCTCTTATAATAACAAGTTTGAAAAAAATACAGGTATTACTTTTAGTGAGTATCAGATGTGAAATGACACATAGGCTCATTGATATGTGATATTTGTATGTACCTGCTTGCATGATAGATATTGGTAAGCTCCAAAAATTTCCCAGTAGATCACTGTATCCTGTCTCGGTCGATAGCCTTCAAACTTAAAGTTGAGCCTGAGGTGAAAACTGGATTAGAGGGAAGTATGATAGAAGCAGAGCTGAATGACATCTAAAGCAATTTTACATAAATCTTTTAAAATATCTCAGCAAACACTGACTGCATAAAAGTAACAGTAGAGAACAACTTTACTCTTTTACTCTTCACGCAGGTAAAATATTCAGAATCTGTCTAGAAGACTAAATTGCATGAAACAGAGTACACAGATCCAAGTGTCATTTTTTTTCTTATCTGCAATGCCTCAAACATGAACCTAGTACAACCCCTGTCTCCTGTTGTCCCTGAAATTTCACCATATACACTTAGTTCTCAGGCCACCAGAGAAAACCTTTCAAAATCTTCTCTAAGAGCATTCTGAATAGAAAAAATATCTAAATGCTTGGCATAAAATATACTAATTAATTGGTGTCTCACAACATGATTTTTTTTTAAAAAATCACAATAAGTTGAAATACTAAAATATCGCTAAACAGTTTATTGTATTAAAAGAACAATTGATTTTCAAGCAATTTTAAAAGCACATAGGAGAAGTGGGGGGGGGATGTACTGCAACACCACCACCATCACCACCCCATTTAAAAGCACTTTCCTTAGGACCCAGTTTTCAAAACCCTACTTCAATAAAAAGGTCTTTGCCTGATGGTGGAAGGACAATAGGAAGCAGACCAGCTTAGCTTCCATTGAAGAGACTTCTGCTAGAGAGCAGCCACCAAAATGACCATTCTTCATGTCCACATCAAACTTATCTGTGGGGGTGGGAAGACTGAGAGAAGGCCTGTCATGTCAATATTAAAACACCAGCAGGCTTGTAGTATAGACCCTACAGATAGTGCAGACCCAAGTCATATAGGTCATGACCAGCAGTTTAAATTGTGCCTGAAAAAAGATTGGTAGTCAAGGAAACTGTCAGAACAAGGAAGTTGTATTCTCCCTGTAATGAGCTCTAACTGACTGTTTGATCACAACGTTTTGGATCCACTGATGTTTTTGAATACTTGGAAGAGGTAGCTTCATGTAGAGTACATTACAGTAATCCACATGTGATATAACTAAGATGTTTTACTGTTGCCAGATCAGGCAACATCTGGAGCTAACACACATTAGCTTTAACTGTGCAAGTGCATTCCCATCCATGACCATAAAGAGCATCCAGCCTCAGAGCTGAATCAAAGAAGCGTACCCAAGCTATGAGCCTGAGTTTTGAAGGGGAGTGTAAGCCCATCCAGTACAGTTTGAATCTCTATTTTCTGATCTTACATTATTATCATTATCATTATCTTTGTTTCTGCCCCACTTTTCTTCTCAAGAGAACTCTAAGCGGCTTACAAAGCTTAAAAGAGAACATAGTTAGCCCTAGCCCTAGCCCACCTAGGTTGGCATTACTATTTATGGTACAATAAAGGGAAAAGTAATAAAGAGTTTAATTGTCACTATCTAAGAAAAGCATTACTAAAGATATGAAGAAAATATGTTGTAAGAGCCTGTATGAAAACTCCAAACTGGGTTTCCCCTCATGAAGCTTTTTATAAGAAAGAAAATATTTTATTCGACAAATGGATAAAATATAAAGATATGGTGGAAAGACAACAAGAACAGATTAAAATTGACTCTCAACAAGAATTAAATGAATCTGGTATAAAATGTCATTGGCTCTTATACAGGCAACTTAGAGAAAAATTAAGAAGTGACATTAAACTCAATGGATATCAAATAAGGGATGAGGAATTAAATGCAATAATGTGTTCAGGAAAACCCAAAGTTATCTCCTCTATCTATAAGGTTCTATTAAAATGTTATACAGAAGAAGAAATTATTAAACCATCAATGTTAAAATGGGCTCAAAATTTCTCTCGTTCAATCTCTGTGGAACAGTGGGAGAAAATTTGGCTAAAAATGATAAAGTATACTGCATATCAAGATATTAGGGAAAATCTGTATAAGATGTATTTACGGTGGTATTTAACTCCCCCAAAAGTGACAAAAATGACTAACAAATGCTCTAACAAATGCTGGAAATGTGAGCAAGAGATAGGATCTTTTTATCACGCATGGTGGACTTGTGAAACAGTGAAAGAATTTTGGAAGTTGATTCATACGCAAATAGAAAAGATGTTAAATATAAGATTTAGAATGTCTCCTGAAATATATATGCTATCAATGATGAAAGATGACCTAGAAAAAAAAGCGGGCAAACAACTATTTTATATGGTAGCAGCAGCAAGAATGGTTGTAGCACAAAAATGGAAAATGAAAAAGATGCCATCAATAGAAGGGTGGGAAATGAAATTATTTGATATAATCTAAATGGATAAATTAGCATGTCTATTAAGAGGGGAGCGTAAAGAAAGTTTTATAAAACAATGGGAAAACACAATAAAGTATTATAAGAATTCATAGAACAATATTAAAATGGTGAACATAGATTTCTGAAAAATATTCAAGGATTAGAGATCAAAAAAAAATTGTAGGACCAAGATTGAAGTAGAAAAATGAGTAATGCACTCTAAAGTCGAAGTAGGAAGTACTATAAAAAAGCAATTCTAATATGTATATTTAAGTAAATAAGAGTTGACATAAATTAGAATGTTAAGAAAGCATTAATGTGGAAGCAATACATAAATGGGTTTTTTTTGGTTCTTTTCTTGTATATTTTATGTTTGTATGTTTTGTTTTGTTTTTGTTAAATATTTGTATATTTGTTATGCTTTCTTTTCTTTTTTTCCTTGTTTATGTGTATTTTAAACAATAAAGCTTTTTTATATATATATATATCTATATATATATATATATAAAAGAACATAATTAAAACTATAGTATACAAAAGTTAAAACATGCATTAAACAGTGATAGTGATTAAAACAATATAAAATATTAAAATACCTATTAAAAACAGCATGCAAATGACAATTAAAATAACCAGCACCATTCTACATACTGATTACATGTTAAATGCCTGCCAGAGGGCAAAGAAGTTCTGGAAGGGGATATATGATGAAATTCAAAGAATTTGTAAAGTTAACTTTAAAATGATACTGGCATTTTATTTGTTAAATGTGTTAGGGCAACAAAGGGAGATAAGAAGCTACCAGAAGATATTGCTATATTTGATAACAGCTGCAAGGTTGACATATGCGTAATATTAGAAAGAAAAGATAGATATTGACTTAGGAGAATGGAAATTAAAAGTTCTGGATATGGTAGAGACAGAAAAATTAGCATTCTCTTTGAAAAACAAACCTATCCAGAACTTTGAAAGGGAATGGAAAAGAGTGTTGGATTGGATAAAAACATAAATGTACAAGAACATGTAATTGTTTTTCTTTTCTGTAAATGGAAATGTAATTGTTCTCTTTTGTAAATGGAAACAAAGAAGATTCAACTGGAGAATATAAATATGGAAATGGGGGAGAGAGTGTGATATATCTGAAATAAGTGTATATCCACTCTGTTTTTTATGTAATCAAATCTTTAATAAAAAAATTTAAAAATTTAAAAAATGCCTTCCGGAATAGGAATGTCTTTAGATGTCTCTGGAAGGTAAGCAGGGAGGGTGCCAGCCTGACCTCTCTGGGAAGGGAGTTCCAGAGCCTGGGAGCAGCCACTGAGAAGGCCCTCTTCTATGTTCCCACCAAATGCATCTGTCAGAGAAGGGCCTCTCCAGCAGCTCTCAACACCTGAGCTGGTTCGTAGGGGAGGATATAGTCCTTCAAATAACCTGGACCTGAGCTGTGTAGGGCTTTAAAGGTCATCACCAGCATTTTAAATTGTACCTGGAAACAGACTGGCAGCCAGTGGAGCTGTTGCAGCAGGAGTAGTGTTGTGTGATCTCTGTAACCAGCTCCAGTTAACAACTTTCAGCTAATCATGCACACTTCCATCTTGCCTTGTTTAAAATTCAATTTGTTTACTCTCATTAATGGGCTACCATTAGTGACATCAGACATCATTTTAGAATTAAAATTCCAGTGAGAATAATAAATAGAACTGGTTGTCATCAGTAACACTGGTAATCATTCCTGACAGCCTCTCCCATTGTATGTTAAATAGCATGGGCAGGAAAACAGAACTCTGAGAGATACCGTAGAAAAATAGTTCTCAGACTGTAGGGGTGGGATTTTAAGGGGGGTGCAATAGTTCTCAGACTGTAGTGGTGGGATTTTAAGGGGGGTGCAATAGTTGCTCAGGGAAGCACCAGAAAAGTCAAACTTCAAGTAAAGCATATGTGAACAATAAGGGCAAGCTTGTGGTGTGTGTGTGTATGCACACACGTGTTTGCGCATACCATTAAGGATTGATTCGTCTCTGCAAAAGAGCAATGCAAAGTGTCTTCCTCCATTATGCCTTCCTCAGACACAGCAAAAATATTTTTATGCTTTTCTCACTCAGTTTCTCTGAACATTCTGTCATTGGCACAGCGGGCACATGCCCCTTAGCAACCACAAAACAGTTTCTTGAGAAGGGAATTGATGAGAGGAGGCAGAGAGCACAAAAATGGCATTAAGATGGAGGATGTGTGAAACACAAGGGGCCTGTGAGAGAGGGAGGGAGAGATGTAGGATGGGATTTGGGGGGCATGCAGTTGAGGAGTGGCACAACATCTGCATGTGTATGTAAAGGGGGTCATGGCATTAAAAGTTTGAGAACCACTGTCAAAGGAGTGGCCATGATGATGGGCAGGACTCTGTCAGCACCCTCTTTTGAGTTCACTTCTCTAAGAAGTATAATTGCTACCATAAAATAGTGCCTCCAAATCCCATTCTAGAGAGCAGCTAGAAGGATACCATAATTAATTATATTTAAAAGTGCTGTGGGGTCCAGAACCAACAGGGACACACTCCCAAATCCAGTTTCTGGTTAAGATTGTCCATCAAGGTAACCAAAACTGACTGTCCTTTGACAGAGCCAGGCCAAATTAAAATTGATCTTGGTAATGAATTTATTCTGGTAATACTTGGAGCAGGGATCCCACCACACATTCCAGTGCCTTGCCCAAGAATGGAATTCATAGAATCATAGAGTTGGAAGAGACCCCAGGGGCCATCGAGTCCAACCCCCTGCTATGCAGGAACACACATCAAAGCATTCCCAATAGATGATCATTCAGCCTCTGCTTAAAGACCTCCAAAGAAGGAGACTCCACCACACTCCGAGGCAGCATATTCCACTGCTGGACAGCTCTGACTGTCAGGAAATTCTTCCTGAGGTTCAAGTGGAATCTCCTTTCCTGCAACTTGAATCCATTGCTCCTTGTCCTAGTCTCTGGAGCGGGAGAGAACAAGCCCAGTCCCTTGTTGACATGACAGCCCTTCCAATATTTAAAAATGGCTATCATGTACCCTCTTAACCTTCTCTTCTGCAGACTAAACATATCCAGCTCCCTAAGGCGTTCTTCATAGGGCATAGCTTCCAGACCCTTCACCAGTTTGGTCACCCTCCTCTGGACACGTTCCAGCTTATCGACATCCTTCTTGAATTGAGGTGCCTAGAACTGGACACAGTATTCCAAATGAGGCCTAACCAATGCAGAATAAGAGTGGTACCATTACCTCCCTCGAGAATTGTGTTGGCTTTCTTGGCTGCCACGTCACACTGCTGATTCATGTTCAGCTTGTGATCTACCAAGACTCCTAGATCCTTTTCACATGTACTGCTACCCAGCCATGCGTCTCCCATCCTGTATTTGTGCATTCCATTTCTTCTGCCTAGGTGCAGGACCCTACATTTCTCTCTGTTGAAATTAATTTTGTTAGCTTTCGCCCAGCTCTCCAATCTGTCAAGGTTGTTTTGAAATTTGATTCTGTCCTCTAGTTTATTAGCAACCCCTCCCAATTTGGTATCATCTGCAAATTTGATTAGCATGCCCTCCACTCCTTCATCCAAGTCATTGATGAAGATGTTGAATAGCACTGGGCCCAGGACAGGACCCTGTGTCACCCCACTAGTCACTTCTCTCCAGGATGAAAAGCAGTCATTGGTGAGCACCCTTTGGATTCGGTTGGTCAACCAATTACAAATCCAACTAACAGTAGCCCTGTCCAGCCTGCATTTTACTAGTTTTTGAGGCTTGTCATTAGTTATCTAGCATGACAGGTTCAGAGAGGGCTTCTTCTTCCAAAGTCTTACTGTTCTTTCTTTAGGCATGTTAGAACCCTTTCTTGTTGCAAAGAAGCATTTACTCCGCTCTTTATTCACTTGACCAGTCCCTCTTAACCATTTCATAAGCTAGGAAGAGCAAGAGTCCGGCGCACATGTTGTAGCTCTCTCTTTTCCAATGGTTCCATATCATGGGGCTTTATAAACTGAAAGACAGCTGGTAGTGCCAGACAAACAAAAACTAGGGTTACATCTACTGAGCCTGTATCAACTAAGCATCCAAGTCAGAATGGATTGGAGCAATTTTATCTGCAAATTGTTATGCAAATGTTCACAATGGGCTGTGACATTATTTATATTCTTTTGTCACAGGCCAGCATGTAATAAGTCCTTGACCATTTTGTGTAGATACTGTAGTGGCAGAGAAGAATAATTTCTTTGCTGCTAGCACTGATATGGAATAGGCCTTCAAATAGGTTCCAGCCCAGATTTGGTCATACTAATTCTGAGTCATTTTAATTGCTTTCTCATCCCCTAGAAAACCAAGAGCTAATTTGGCTTCACTGCACTTAAGAGCAGTTGGTCTAACACCCTGGCCATTTCCTCATTCCAGAGATCAAACAGGGATTTGACAAAATTGCCTGCTAAGACAACAGGAAAGTTCCCTAGATAACCATCAAAAAGTCATCCAGATCAGTCAGCCTTTTGCTTGATGGCCTGTTAGTTGTTCCTGCACCCCTGGGAAGTTCTGAGTTTCAATGAATCTATGCCATAGGTAGTCTCTGTCTAAGCAACAACTCAGTTTTTACTGGTGTAATTTGGTTTGGGAATGCAGTGAAAGGTCTTGGCTTTACTTGAGTGAGAGGTCCAGTCCAGCAAGGAGGTATGCTCATGAATTGGGAGTCCCATTGGTGAAGCAGCAGGCAACAGCAGAAAGAAACTACATGGTAAGCTTGCCCTCACTTCACCAGGCAGATGCTCTTAAGAGCCTCTTCTCAATTCAACAACATTTTGTTGAATTGTTTGTATTGTTACATGCATGAATTTGATATGAAGTATTCACCACCTTTTGATAAGGGTTTGTTCTTTGGTTTTAAGAAAGTTTAGAAAGTATGAGAGGAGAATAATGTGGGAAACTCTGAGAAAGTATGGATATTAAAATAAGTGATGGGACAGTTACAGAAGAGCATTGCAGAAAATGGGAGGTAGACAACCTTCACAGGTGGTGGGTGTTGGGCTCCAACTATTAAGTAGTCTGTAAATATTTAAAAAGATAGCTATTCATTACTACCTGTTTCCTTCAGTGGCGATATGGTCAAAAGAAAATGCCTTTTCTTTGAATGAGAAGGCGGTGGGGACTTTGGATTTCTCTGTAAATTTTGCTTCATTTATAGATATGCAAAGAGCATCAATGAATGCAAGAGTATAGACACATACTGTGGTGCACCTTGCAATGTGAAGTGTGCATGGTGTTTCACTGTCTTTCACTGGTTCATGAACATACTTCTATCCATATAGCTCTTATCTCTGTCTCTGTGTTTTCATTGTATTTTGAGTGATGGGTCTATATTGTGGTTTTAAATGGTTGTGAACCATTGTGACTGTATGCATCAGCACAAAAAAGGGCAGGATATTAAATGATATTGCAGATCTGGCTCCTGGGATAATTTGTGGGAGAGGTTTGTCATTAGAATTAAAAATTTCACTGTTGTAATCCCAGGGTGAGATGGATAATTTTTTGTATAGAACTGTGGGAAAGTGACTCTTCCAAATTTTTTCAGATTTCATTTTTCACTTGAACATGTCCCCATTTTCATGGAGGTGGAGAGAATTTGGGAAAGGAAGAGGTATGCAAGATTGCTTCCACTAGCCTTGTTGCCCACGCCTAAGTCTGGATCCAGTCCCCTATATAGTGAAATTTAATATTTCATATTGCAATTCCTTTCCTGTAAAAATGTCAAAATTTTAATTGGTAGTGTAAGTAGAAATTAAATCACATTTGCGACTATTGTTAAATGTTGTATGTATGTTGTATTTCAGTGTATTTTATGACAGTGCAAAATTGAAGCAATAAACATCTTTGTTTATGACTGATGAAAAAATTGGTAAAGAAAAATTTCAATTAATCAGTAATTTCCAAAATATTCTGTGTATGGATGTAGAGTCTGTAGGATTATAGATAATGCATTCAAACTGCAATGTATATTGAATGTACTTGCAATAGAAAAGAATCTTTATGCCAGCCAGCTAAGACTTGATAATACAGTGCCTATTATTGTAGTGGCTAAAAGGAATATTAAGTTCTGGTCTAAAGGACTACTGTAAGTGGGTGTTATGTGGTGCAAAAAATAATATCAAGCACAGCATATACAGTGTACAGTAGTTCCCTTATTTTCCACCCAGCAGAGAATCAAATGATTCTTTATGTTCCAGAAATACCTCATTATTTCAATGGTGAAACACCATAAATTCTGTTGTGGACTTGTCAATCCATTTGTTAATTTCTCTTGCTGTTGTTGCTATTGCTGTGGGCCTTCAAGTTATTTCTAACTTAAGATGGCCTTATCACAGGGTTTTCTTGGCAAGATTTGTTGAAAAGAAGTTTGCCTTTGCCCCCTGTGAGGCCGAGAGAGTGTGACTTGGCCAGGGTCATCCAGAAGATTTCCACAAGGAAGTGAGGAGTCAAACCCTTATCTCCAGAGTATTAGAGTATTAGTGGCTGTGTATTCAGAGGGGGGTTGCCCTTGCCTTCCTCTGAGGCTAAGAGAGTATGATTTACCCAAGATCACTCAGAGGGTTTCTGTGGCTGAGTGGCAATTCAAACCCTGGTCTCCAGAGTTGTAGTCCAGCGCTCAAACCACTACACCTCGCTTAATTTCTCTGAGTATTATTGACCTGCAAAAACCGAATTCAAGGGCGTAATCTTGTTATCAAGACGGTAACAATCTCTGCATACTTGAACTACAAATAGGAAATGATTGTATCTTAAATTATGGTGTAATTCGTGTAGGGTTTTTTCTTTTTCTTTTTTGCAGTCTTCTCTAATCTGGGGCCCTCTAGATGCCTGTGGTAGCAACTCACATCATCCCTAATCAGCATAGTCCTTGGTTGTGCCAGTAATGTATATTGTATAACATACCTGGAGAGCATTGTGTGTGCATGTTTCATTGTGTGTGCATGTTGTACTATATAACAGTCACAAAATGGTTGCTTGTTTCTTAGTCTCTATATGTAAGAATCCTCTGTCAGTATCTCAGGGCCTGCTCCAGTAACACTACCCCTCACACCAAGCATGGCCATCTATTTCACACGTCCTTTGGGGAGAATCTTAGGAGAGAGAAAAAGTAGGTGAAGAAGACATTGGGACCTTCTCCTGTTCAAGTAGAACACCTCCTCCTCATCCCTTAGGTCCATCTGTCATCAGCTGTGGCAAGGATCCTGATGAAGTTTTATTTGCAGATATTGATTGTTATGATTGCATTTCTATTTTACTTCTAAACCAAATTCCAAATTTTGTGTTGTGAAAAAGGTATTTAAATAAATGTAAGAAATAGTAGTCTGATAATCTGATTAATGGTTACCATGTTACAGAACTATACTTCCACAGCTCTGTGGCCTCCAACTGGCCACACTTCTTCCTGAGCTTTAGCTAGAACTGTATTCCGCCTCTTGGTTGACACTGTGAAGTGCTTTTAGGCAGAACAGCATGCAGGATTTAGTCAGGATGAAAAGAGCATCATGTTGATAAGATTGCTAGCAGCAGATAATGGCTCTTCTACAGTTGATCATGCAAGAATATGCCATCTGCTGTAGAGTCAAAATTGTGTCTCTGCCAAAACAAAAAGAGTGAGTCTTAAGGCTTTTTGCTGCAATGAATGTTAGAAGAGCTAAACCCATTTGTGCAGAATCCTCGCAAGGCCCACAGTAGTCTAAATCTAAAGTAGAGTTTTTTATATGTATATATCTTCAGTATCAACATTACTAATCGTTCGGGATGGAACTGTCAGCATTTGAAAAAGCAATTACAAGGAATGGACCATCGAACAGAGTGGAAAATAGACCTAATAAGCAAAATAGAATAGCTTCTGGTAGTGGCTTTTGGCTAAGCTGTATATAACTGTTCTACATGGGGTTAAATTAGTAAATACACAAAGAATATTATCCCCCCATGTATTAAATTTCTTAGACTGAATTCTAAGCAGGACGAGTTAAAACAATAATAAAATATAGTAAAAGAGCTAATGTTACATTGTATGTTTGAAGAAGGGGTATTTTTATTCAAGAATTTTATTGCCCATCTTTCAAAGGCAAAGCCTTTGCAATTTCTCTCACAAAATTAAAACAGCTAAAATAATTAAATATATTATAAAACAAAATATATAATAACCATGTACTGCCTTTGCCCCCCACCGTAGTAGCGTTCTCTGAACTCTTGCTCTCCAGATATGTTAGATATAACTTGTATAAGCCCCAGTTAACAAGGCTGTTGATTCAGAAGTAAAGGCAAACATTCATTTGCGGCAAAACAAGAAGTTGTCAGTTAAGTAGGGAATGTCAGGCAAAAGTGTGCAGGTATATGGAAGGAGCTATATGTGAACTAATTGGAGTGGTGATTGATTGTTATACTTTTAATACAGAACAATTGTTAAAAGTATTTATATTCTGCATTTTCCATGCTAGCAAAGCATAATAGACTATTTTTTTCTCCTAAAAAAAAATAGTCTATGCCAGAAGTTTTCTGAGGTTCTTTTTAAAAAGTTATAAATATCAGTAAAGAAGGGAGTACAAGGTCTTTCAAGGCATGGAGTTCCAAAGTGTTGGCATGTGTCGCAACAGAAGAGATGTCTCCCAGAGATCTTAGTTAAATTGGCAGGATCATGTGAAAAGAGGTATGTGTACTAATCCCATACTGTTTTGGCACTACTGCTTTAAACTGGGAGCTAGGCAAGCTAGCACAGCAGCAGCAGTCATGCAATCTTGAACATGAGCTCCAGGTGCAATTTCAACTCACATTTTGACACAACTGCCATTTTCAGACTCTAAGGTTTTGTTTTGTTTTTTTCAGTAATTTTTTTCAGTAATCTGTTTGAGATTGTGATTGTGAGCATACCTGCCTCTTCCAGAAAAGGCTGCAGTGGGCAAATTAGCTTAAACTAAACAAAACATTGCTAGCTACTCCTGTAACTTGGCTCTCCAAACATATTCTCAAACTGCAAAATTAATTCTTCACAAAGAGTATAATACTGTCTAAATGTTTTGTCTTTTAGCTTAGTTGTTCAGCTGGCCAAAAGTACTTTTAGCTAGATGTTTTTATTTATCTAGTTGTTAGTGATCCAAGAGCATATTGATGGCTCTGAACCACAAACCTTCTTCTTCCAAAGATAGTAGCAGCATTTCAAAATCAAATGGTACTTGAGGAATCTGGGAAAACTTTTGCTCCTTTACATTCAGAATTTCAGTTACATATTTCTACTTGCCTTCTACTCTGAAGGATATTGTGACAAAGTGTTCCTTGTGCATATGTTTGTGCAGGGAAGAAACAGCTAAATGTAAGGTACTGTATGACCAGCAAGGTCCTGCAAAACAAAAGTTCTAGTGTGTTGCTTGTCCCATTTGTGTAGCCAGTTATAAATTAACGCTAATCTTGGAAAGACCATGGGTGCCCCAAGCCATCTCTAACCTTTGCATGTAAAGTCCCCAAGAATAAAAAGTTTGAGAGACCACTTCAGTCTAACCTCCTTTGACAAGCTCAGGTAATAGTCCATAATGCTGTAGAGTGGCCCATTTATCTAGGCATTGTGTACCAGTATTTACATTAGTTCTCTGTTTTTTATATATGAGGAGTTTTTAAATCCTCGAGAGTAATTGCCTGATTTTTTTAGTGTTCTGTCAGTGTGTAAGCACCAGTGCTTTTTAAATGATGAGGAACTGCACAGAAAAATGACACTAGGGATCATAGCCTTAAAACTTCCTTCCATTTTATTACTCACATTTAGGCTACTCAAGGTTCTTAAATTATACAGTGCATGCTTTTATCATTCCTTTTTGTTTAGGCTGAGAAGAGAAACATGGAGCATTTTCCCCGCTGTGGGCTAATGTGTAGACCTGATTCTGAAGTGAGGTAGAAATAAAATTGACTGTAAAAATTAAATTGTTCTTAATAACTCTTTTGGGAAGGCACATATCATGAGTAATACAGACTACTCAGCTTTATTTTTCTTAATATATTTTAGCCATGTTAAAAATCTGATGCTCTCACAGAGGTACTAGAGCAAAACTCTTTTCTTTCTGAAAGAGGAAAAACAAGAAACACAGGTCATTCCCACACTACACTCTTATAGCACGATTATTCGACTTTCAACATCCTATGGAATCCTGGGGTTTGCAGTTTAGGGAGTGGCCGGCCAGCCCCTGGACCAGAGCTAATCCTTGAGCCATTGGCTACCAATCCTTGGTGAGTTTCCAGGGGGAAAAATTGTACCCAGCAGGCACAAACTGGGAAAAATTATTGCCAGCCCCCCACATCAGGTAGATTGTAAGCCGAAGAACAGAAAACTAGTATTTTGTTTTGTTTCAGCTTGGGTTGGGTTGGGCTGAGTTGGTCTTTTACTTGTAAAGTGCCATGTACAATGATGATACTATATAAATTAATGATAATAATAGCATGAGAAATATTGATGTCAAGGACAGTGTATATTTTGTATAAGACTAGTTGCTTGTGTTAATGCCCTTTCCCAAGGCAGCAAATACCTGTTGCAGTGGCATTAAAGATAGGCCAAAGAAGCTTCACGTAAGAGTTGAGCAATTAGGAGTATCCAGAAACAATGTCTGCCAAATAGGTCTGATGTCAGAGTTCAACTCCCTGCCCGTGCCTCTCTGCCAGCAAGGGAAGGAAGGTGATAGTACTTGTCTAAGAGGAGGAAGCAGAGGGGAGTGTCCAATGCAAACAATCAAGTAGAAACACTGAGCTGAGCCGGGGTCGAAGTCAAATCCAAAAAGTCCAGAATGCTGAAGGTCCATCCAAAAAGGGTCAAGAGAGCTGGAACACAAGGCTTGTGAGAGCTTGAGTAGTGATTTTCTACAAGCAAACAGCAAACCACGCCAACAGACATATATAGCTGACAAAAACAGGTGTTACTCATTATTGTTCTGTTTTCTCAATCTCACCAAAACAGCTTCCGTCTGAGCTGTTCACTTCTGTCTCCTCTGTGATTGGGAGCTGAGGAGCAAATGTGGATCTAATTCCTCTAAATCATTGCTGGTTCCTTCTTCCTCTGGCACTGGTTGCAACAACTCTGTCTCAGCTTGTCTTTCAGCTGATGGGGGTGTTTCCAAGATAGTTTGTTCTATCACTGGCTCTGTTTCTGGCACAATCAATTGCTCATCGACCTCTGAGCCATCATCTATTGCATCCGAGGTCCTTCATATTTGGATTCAGAAAACAAAGTAGCAAGTAATGTCTGAAAGCAGGGTCTAGAAAACAGAGTCATTGTTGGAACAGATAAAGTTCTATCAGGCTGCTAGTAGAATCAACTGGCGAACAGTTAGAGATGGTATCTGTTGTCATGCCAGGGTTAGATGCCAGCACAGCCAAAGGTACATGAGGAGTGCAAGACACCAAGAAACACAGAATATGACTGTGTTGTTTCCAGCAGCTCGTGATGCTACTGGCAACATTTATTAAGACATTGCTAGCTCCCCACCTAAAATGGGCTCTCTGGTGTCATTTCCTGCTCTTGAGTAGGTGTGGGTATCCCTGAAGACTATCTAACAGCCACCACTATTTCACCACATGTGACTCAGTAACCTAGTGAGAGTTACTGATGGGTATAACTTCAACTTTTTCCACTTTTGACTCTGCAGAGACTTTCCTCCCCCTTTTATGGTAGATTAGAATCCTATACATGTTTGCCTGCACACCCCAAGCAAAGGAATGTGAAGAATGTGTGGAAAAGAGATCTTTAAAGGAAAGCTTTCATCTTATGCAAACCATCTTACATTAGCAAAAAACTACGTTGTACATGAAGGCCCCTTCAGGTGTTGCTTAGGAGTAGTTATAAAGTTACAAAAACAGCCTAAGTCACATTCAGCTGAAGAAACATAAGATCTACCACAACTAGCTGAACGTTCATATTCTACTCACAAAACAGAGGATGTTTTGTCTCTTGGATGTTCATGAGAAGCTGGGAAGATGGACCCTTTTGCTCAGCCTACAACCAAGCTTCCTTAGAGAAGATGGGGAAGGCCACACTTCCCCACCTCTCACTCAGTCCCAAAGTATCTGTGGGTCAGCCTCTTTGTCTCTTTCCATGTCTTACACCCTGAGTTTTTATAACCTCTCACATGGAAGTGTCTTGAAGCTTTCACACTTCTCCCTAAACTGGTCATCCTCACTGGGAAATTGTCTCTTGTAATCTCTGTTGCTCCTCCATGATGCTGACCCCCCCAATAAATGTAACTTATAACCAACACATCCTTAACCTTTTGTTTACCTGGAGGAGAGACTATACATTTCAGCTGTGTTACCCAAATAATGATATTTATTATCACACCACCCATGACACAACTATAGTAGATTAGATGCTACTAGCAGAATACCTCAATATGTGGAATTCTATACTTTCAAGAAGCCCTTGCTTCTTATGAAATGCTGTGCTGTCAAGACAATAAAAATATTTGAATTTCTTCTGATTCATACATAATACATTGTACAATACATATAAATACTGCTGGATCTGTCCTCTTCCTCTTCTGGACTCAGACTGAATGCTAATGTAAATACTTAATACACTAGTATTATATAATATGATTACACTAAAAGAAATCAGACTTGACTTTAAACATGATAGGTGGATTTCAGGGTAGGCATGGAAGGCTAAATCACAGATCACATCAGGACAGCAGCAATTAAAAAGATCTGACTTTTTCATGTCCAGACATAGTCCTGACACACACTCAGAAGAAAGCCTTTATTGGTCCCCCTCCCCATGCCTGTTACCATTGTGTTTATGGATCGGGCTGTGGTTACAAGTAATACATTAAGTGTCATGTTCAGCTTGTCTCAAAATTAATTTTCAGGCATTTGATTAGATTATTCCATCAGTGCTGGACTTTTTTTTTTTTTTTTGTAAATTCTACATCTTTTTTTATATTAGTGGAACATCAATTTTGTATTTTAAGTTTAGAATGCAAGGTACATATAAGTCACAATCCAACACTAAATTAGGCCTTGGCGCATAATCAGTACTCATTATCCCACTGAAATTGCAAGGCTCACCTATGTTTAATTCAGTGTTGGATTGTATCTAGACTTTTGAGTCATCTAAACTGGGGTGGAAATTTGTTAGTCCTTCAGATGCTGGACTGCAACTTCTAGCAGCCATAATTAACATACCTAATATGAGGTGTGCTGCCAGTTATAATCTAACAACATCTGGAAGACAGCAATTCCTATCCCTCGTTTAAGGTACAACTAATCTGTTTTAACTGAGTTTAAATATGCATGCTTGTTTAAGCACATAGTGTGCTCACTTATGCTGGGATCACTTTAGCTTACTATAGCAAGGATTCCAGCGACAACTAGACACTAGTTCAGGAGTGGGAATCATTAGCCCACCAGATGCAACTCACAGCATTCGTCACCACTGACTGTGCTGGCTAGGTCTTCTGGGACCTGGGACCTAACAACATCTGGAGAACCATGGAATTTGCATCCCTATACTGAATGGTCCGCCAGAAATAGTCAATCTTCTGCCCACTCCAGATTAGGAGGCTCCATGGAATTGAGACGACCATTGAGAAGATTCTGCCTAGCCAGTCCCTTTCCCAGAAGAAGTTTACTGTAAGTGTTCTCTGATTGATGTAAAAGGGCAAGTCAATATTTAGGAAAGAAGATATTTTCTTCATATGTATATGTTTTAGTGTCTGGAGTGGATAGACTTAGCTAAACAAAGGTATGTAATTTGTAAGTGTTACTGATGAAGAACACTAGTGATAAATTCTGGGTTGTATCTGGTGGTTAGAGAACCTCTGGAGCAGATTTGAGGTTAACTTTGAGGATAAATTCAGTTCGGAAGTACAGGAGGAAGAAAGAAAGAAAAAGTACTGTTATGTGAGTGTACATCCCTTCAAGTGAGTTTGGATGTTGCCTTCTAACACAAATAATTGCTAATACAGCTGTTTACCTTCTTCTCTGTAATTTTCTGAAAAAATATTAAATGATTTTGGTATTGCTGGGCATGTGTGTAGATTTTTTCATAGTAATACATTAATTATACTTATTAGTTTTAATATCATGATCAAACAGTCTAACCCGTACTAAAATCTGAACCATGCCACAAAATGTTCTGTGTCAGATTATCTTGACGTTCTTTTCTCTGAGAAAGGAAGTAAGCTTTTATATATTTATATGTGCAGGTAATATATGCTTTGAACACAAAGAATGATGAACATGAAGCTGCTATTCAAGCCCTCAAGGATGCTCATGAAGAAGAAATTCAACAAATTCTTGCAGAAACTAGAGAAAAGATACTTCAGTATAAAAGCAAAGTTTCCGAAGAAATGGATCTGAAAAGAAAGATCCAGGTTTTAGAAGAGTCATTGGAAGATCATAAAAAGATGAAGCATCAAGCTTTAACTGAATTTGAAGCTTATAAAGACAGAGTTGAGGATATGCAACTTTGTGCGGAAGCTCAGCATGTTCAGCGTGTGGTAACCATGTCACGAGAGGTAGAAGAAATAAGAAAGAAGTTTGAGGAGAGATTGAGAAATTTTATACAATTACAAGTACAGTTTGAAAAGGATAAACGCTCAGCACTCGAAGAGCTGAGAGCTGCACACAGACTTGAGGTCCAAGAACTTATGAAGACCCATCAGAATCAGAATGCTACTTTAAGCAAGGGACAGGAAAAGTTAGAAGAATTACACAGGCGGGATGTAGAAGAATTGAATGCTAAAGTTGAAGAGTTAAAACTGGAGAGAAAAAAACTCATTGAAGAGTATGAAGGTAAACTTAGCAAAGCGCAATCTTTCTATGAACATGAACTTGATACTATGAAAAGATCACAACTGTTTACAGCTGAAAGCCTGAAAGCTTGCAAAGAGAAAGAGGTGGAACTAAGAAAGGAATTTCAAAGTCAAGAATCTGTTTTACGAAAAAACCTAGGGAAGCTTAAGACTGAATTGCAGATGGTACAGGATGAAGCAGGGAGTCTACGAGAAAAATGCCAGAAGCTTCAAGTAGCACTCAGTACAGCAGAAAACAATGTACAGGTAAGATAAGTATTGTTACACTATGAGTAATGCTTAGATCTTTGTATGAAGCTTGCTTATGAAGTTTCAGTGTTGAACTGCATTAAACTGTGCTTACTATGGCCTCAGTCACACTGTCTCAACTAAAATAGAGCCACTGAATCGATTGCTGACTGGCAAGAAGCATATCAGTAATTCTTACTAATTCAAAGGGTCTACTCTAGTGAAGTCTGACAGTAGGATTTAGGGCTGTGTCTTTGTTGCTACACCTTGACAGACAGGTCTAGCTTTGCTACTTTCTTGTGGGGTTAAGCATTCGTTGCACACAAGATATTTCCATGTAGTACGAAGTGTGAAAATATTTGTATATATTGTTAGGGGATTTGATTTGTTTTATTGTATATCCAGTGGAATAGTTGTACACTTTGTAATAGCACCTTATATTCAGCCCCCATCTTTTGTACTTCTTTTTGTACAAAAATACATTCTGTATAAATAATAGTGTAATTTTTTGTGGTTCAATTTTCAAAGCAGTTGTCAGGGTTCATTTGATGGTGACAGTGATGCTTTAATTTAATATGAATACTGAAATCCATCAAACTCTCTTTCCTTTTGTCTGCACTATAAAGAGACTAGAGGAACTGTTTGTGTGACTTCACTGTTTTTATGATTTAAGAAATAAGAGTCTGGTGTATGGAGATAGGTATTAATCAAGAAACTGGTGTGTCAATTTACTTGTGCACATGTTTGACTGAAGTTACTGGCAAATTTATAATGTTCAAAAATAGCAGGGCTGTTGACTTGGGTACCACCATTTCCTAAACAAATTCATTGGATTCTAGTGTTACCCAAGCTAAAAGTTGTATGAATGGAACAGAGAAACACATTCACCTGCATAGTACTAAACGCAGAACTCTTCTAGGTCTGGGATTGCTGTGGGGCTGCCATTCCAAAAGTATCACACTGATCATTTTCTGTGGGATCTTTGATCTGGAATATTTCACTTCCCTATTACTTTTGTGTTGTTGGTTTTTTAAAGAATATTTTGCAATATTACTTCAAAGTAGTCAGAAAGCCACCATTTCTCAGCTGGCTTCACCTTGAGCCTTTCCACATTAAATATAGACATGCCCCAAGGTTCTTCTGTTATTGCTGAGTTTAGTCATGAACTGTGTAAAGTAGTTTTTGCCTACCACATTGACTTCAGGACTTTAGATTTTTGTTACTGTGCTGGCTGCAATGACATGTTGGCTGTTTCATCCTTGTAATGTAACATGTAACAAGCAAGAAACTTAAAACATGCTATTCCTTCCATGCTTTTGTTCCTAATTAGTGTTCAGTTAAAATTAGTGGTTTGGATGCAGGCACCTCAAGCAAACAGGACACTTGGGTTCATACAAGAAACATAGTCCCCAATTTCTTTCTCTCCGCTTGGGTCCCAAAGAAACCACGACCCATATCATATCTCATGTCACTGCAGAGATTTCCCAGTCCAGAGAAGTGGCCCTTAGAGGCATCATGAAGGCTGCAGTGAAAACAACAAGACAGGAAATGCTTGTTGGTTCTCTAGTTCAAAGGCGATATGAATAATTTTTCTAAATCTTTGTCTTTTACAAACTTAATGACTCTTGAGGTTCTTTATGTTTTTAAACCACAGTAGTATATCTATTTAAAAGAGAATATTTGGTGAAATAATTTTATTGCTAACTTCTAGGCTGCCCATATTTTATTTTATTTTATTTTATTTTAGGTTTTATTTGCATGAAATTGCTTCCAAAGTTGCAGGCATATTACATGAACCAAGGAAGAACAACACAGATTTTTTTAAAGAATGTCCACATTCTCCTGAAAGTATCTTAATCACCATTAACCCTTGGGCACAGAAATGTTGATCTGTGGCCTCTATGCAGTTCATATTCTGATTGTATACTTGTAAGCTACAATCTGGACAGTTCAGACAGCCTTTGATAGCTTGATGTGACAGCAGTGTTGCAGCTGTCCATTTCTGTGATGTCATGTCCTGTACATGAGCCACAATGTTAAATATTGCCCTCCCATTTAGCTCACTGTTATTTTGAATAGATGGACAGATATACTATCCCTGTGCACTAAAGGCAGAAAACACTTTGGTTCAAAACAGCAGTGAGCGCCCCATGTTTAGATACTGGTATAGTGTTGTTGTTGTTGTTGTTGTTGTTGTGTGCCTTCAAGTCATTTCCAAATTATAGCAGCCCCAAGGCAAACCTATCTCTAGGTTATCTTGGTAAGATTTATTCAAAGGGAATTTGATTTTGTTTTCATCTGAGGGTGACAGAGTGTGACTTGACTATCATCACCCAGTGGGTTTCCATGCCTGACCAGGGATTCAAAACCTGGTCTCCAGAACTGTAGTCCAATGCTAGTCTCTTACTATAATTTATTTTAAAAACCCCACATTTTTTCACACTTTTAAATTTATTGGGCTCCATCCAGTATTATGCAGACAGTCTTCCTTTTATTCTCCTCCCAGTCTGCACTTCTCAATATGCATTCCATATCTGTGGGGGTCTCCAGTTCCTCTAAACAGGTGAGAAGGGACAAGGGGACATCTGTTCCCCCAGTGGTTTCAGTTCTGCTGGTAAATATACAGAATTGAATATAGCTCACTGTTTTTAAGAATGAGTTTTCAGACCTTACTGGATCATGTAATCTGCCACTAAAATCACTTCTTTCATAACCCTAACTTCTTAAATGGTATTCTAACTTCTCCCTGTTCATATGAATTGTTTCACTAATTCTGTTGATATGTGAAGTTCTTGTGTGGCTCATGTTATCAGTTATTAATCACATTTTTTCTAATTGCTTGCTGCTTGAGAGTGCTAAAATGGTTGACCTGTATGTATCCTTTTGCTGCTGATAAGAATATGTTGCTTGTTTTAAAATTTAATATTGCTGCATGATTTACTTGACTAACTTTCTAGAATGCTAAAGAATGAAATACGTTAAGTCTTTCTGTGAATTTGGCATACATTGATGTGCTAAATAATGTAGTCATTAATATTTAGTACAATTGCATTTTCACTCTTCTATCTTCATGCATTTTAAGCACTTATCAATTTTCTATGACTGTCATCTAACATAGCTTAAGGCTTTGAAGAAAGGATAAAAATTGTATATTGTGCATGCATAATAAATGATTTGCATTCACTGATTTGCATTCAACAGCAGATAGCTTAGTCGTTCCTTTCTTTCTTTTGCTTGTAAGCTGCTTTTTGAATTGACACATTTTCTTTAATAAAGTTCATTTTTGGAACAGGAATTTAATATCTTCTCTAATTAAGATACGTCTTTATTTGCCATTTTAAATTAACTTCTTTGTTAGATCACAATGCTAACCTGATGGTAGTATTTTTGGAACATTTTATTATAATTTGTCTGAATGGCTGTAGAATTTTTAAAGGTACCATCATTTCCAGAGTAGATGGGACTTGATCTTTTGATAGTGGTAGAAAGGCACTGGAATACCCTCTACAGCAAAGGCCTTTTGTTCCCCTCTTTGTCCTAAGAGAAATTGTTGCAACTGTTTTTATTAGATGCTTTTTATGCTATCTGCACCCTAGATTAATTGTTCATAATGCTGCCTTTTCAAGTACAGTTAAATTAAATTTTAGTTGATATTTTTTAACCTGGGTGGAATGCAACTCATCTCTTCCTGCTGATGGAAGGCTTTGATCAGCCTGGATATCTATTCCAGTGGGACCTCCGGACAACATCAGAGGGGAGGATTGCAGGGGGCAGGGAGGGTGATGTAAAAAGATGCCAGCTGGACAACCAGGCCTATTCTTTTTAACACAGTTTTCCAGTTCACACACACATACATTTATCAAAGTTGGAATCAAGTTATTAGGTTTTAAGTGGTATTATTTTCCATATTTAAAGGGAACCTTCTCCTGTTAGAAGGAGTGTTCATGCCATTACTTAGAAAGCAATGCTTTAATCACTAAAAGTCAACATGGATTTCTCAAAAATTAGTCATGCCAGACTAATCTTACCTCTTTTTACGATAAGAGTTACAAGCTTCATAGATGAAGGGAATTCTGTGGATGTAGCCTTTGTAAGGCCTTTGACAAAGTTCCCCATGACATTCTTGCAAAGAAGCTAGTAAAATGCAGGCTGAACAGGGCTACTGTTAGGTGGATTTGTAATTGGTTGACCCACAAAACCCAAAGGGTGCTCAGCAATGGCTGCTTTTCATCCTGGAGAACAGTAACTAGTGGGGTGCCACAGGATTCTGTCCTGGGCCTAGTGCTGTTCAACATCTTCATTAATGACTTGGATGAAGAAGGCATGCTGATCAAATTTGCAGATGACAGAAAATTGGGAGGGGTTGCTAATATGCCAGAGGACAGGATCAAAATTCAAAATGACCTTGACAGATTGGAAGGCTGGGCCAAAGCTAACAAAATGAATTTCAACACAGAGAAATGTTAGGTCCTGCACTTAGGCAGAAAAAATGGAATGCACAAATATAGAATAGGGGATGCATGGCTGGATAACAGTACATGTGAAAGAAATCTAGGAATCTTGGTAGATCACAAGCTGAACATGAGTCAGCAGTGTGATATGGTAGCCAAGAAAGCCAATGCAATTCTTGGTTGCATCAATAGGAGTATGGTGTCTACATCAAGGGAGGTAATGCTACCACTCTATTCTGCATTGGTTAGGCCTCATTTGGAATAGTGTGTCCAGTTCTGGGCACCTCAATTCAAGAAGGATATCAATAACTGGAGTGTGTCTAGAGGAAGGCAACCAAAATAGTGAAGGGTCCAGAAGCCATGCCCTATGAGGAATGGCTTAGAGAGCTGGGTATATTTCAGAAGAGACGATTAAGAGGGGACATGTTTAAATATTTGAAGGGATGTCATGTCAAGGAGGGTGCAGGGTTGTTTTCCACTGCTCCAGAGACTAGGATAAAGAGCAATGGATTCAAGCTGCAGGAAAGGAGATTCCACCTGAACCTCAGAAACAACTAACTTCCTGATGGTCAGAGCTGTCCGGCAGTGGAATATGCTGCCTTGGAGTGTGGTGGAGTCTCCTTCTTTGGAGGTTTTTAAGCAGAGGCTGGACGGCCATCTGTTGGGAGTGCTTTGATGTGTGTTCCTGCACAGCAGGGATTGGACTGGATGGTGCCCATGGTCTCTTATGATTCTATGATTCTACCACATTATAGAGTGATCTGCAAAAGCAACATCCAGTCAGGTTTCTTGCTTATCCCAGAATTTATGCAAGCTTGCACAATCTCTTGGATAAATGCAGTAAAGAAATTTGGTATAGAAATGTATGAATACTTGTGGGAGCTCTTGCATAACAAAACTATTGAGTATTAGTCCTAGTCAGCCTTTTTACATCCAGTCCTGTATTGGGAAGAATGCACTCACGGCTCACTGATTTGCAGCAATGACAACACCATTATGAGTTGTGTGCCATAAGATGAGCATTTTTTTTTTTTTTAGAATATCAGCAACAAGTTTATTTTTACTTTTTTATTGTTCTTTTTAAAGATTTTATGGAAACAGACACGAACAACAAACAATGCATCTCAAATCCATTATAATGAGATGTATTGATTTTGTGTTTCCTGACTATCCAGCTAAGGCCATTTCCTCACTACGGTGTTATAGTTCTGTTATTCCACTTTCAACTTCCTATGGAATTTTGGGGTTTGTAGTTTACTGAGGTCAAAGAGATCTCTGGCTGGGAATTCTAAATGCCCTTCCCTAAACTGCAAACTACAGGATTCCATAGGGTGTTGATATTAGGATGTTGTTGATGATAGAATGTTGTGCCAAGGCTCATAGAATTAAGAATGGTCTTGGTTATCTCCAGTAGCTCTTAATATTTCAGTTAATTTTTCTATTGACATGATGTTCCTTACTCTATCTAACCACTGAGAAAGTGATAGGACATCTAAGCATTTCCAGTTACATGCAGTCTCTAAACATGCTGCCAGACATAAATACACAATCAATTCTTAATGACAAAGAGACTCATTTGCATTATAGAAAAAGAGATAGTTGTCCCAACTTTGGTGATAAAGAATGTTTTTGTGATGCAATTTTCTGATCTCTGCAAATGCAAATGCCAGCTTCCAGAAATGAAGTATATGTGGGCATGGCCAACACATTGTGATAAGGCCTCCATTCACCAATTGGCCAACAATACCAATCTGAGCCTTTAGAAAATACTTGCAATTTCATTGGGGTTAAATATTACTGATTTATTAATTATATACGGTGCTCTTTGATATTTGAGAACAAAATTTTAATTGACCCTTTTAACCACAGATTTTTCCAGTTGGAATCAGGGGTGGTTATATCTAAATCTTTTCCCCAGAAAACTTTTATTAGAAGGTTTTTTCTAATTACTATTCTAAGTATTATTATTTTTTATTAGAAAAAGTAACCAAGATTAAAAATTTGTATAGCCTAGAGGTTATGCCTTTAACTTCAGTTTCAGAACTGCTCAAAGGGCAGTAACTGCCTTGTTGCCTGTTCTTGAATTTCAGACAAAGAGGTAAATGGTTCATTTGCAGAATTTGGAAGCAAGAGGGAGTATGTTCCACTAACTGGTCTTGCAACTGATTACTAGTTTTAGAAAGAGACCTATGAAGTAGGTCCCCAAGTCTATATTAACCTGCCTGTTTCTATTTATCCCATGTTAACCAATAAAATTTGACACAGAAAGGGAATCAAAAGTGACCAAGTAAGAATTAATTTTCTCTGCCAGATTGTGAGTATTTCTAAAGAAAAAGTTGGAAATCTTTTCCATTAGCTTCTTGGAAATTTGAAGGAATCAATTTCCATCTAATGATAGCAAAGTATCAGAAAATGCTAACACTAACTAGGAACACCCAGTAGAATTTTGGGTGGTTCTCAACAACTGCTTGATTTGAAATGCTACAAAATAAACCTTAAAGATGGGAATACCCAAGAATCCTGTATCTTTGCTGTGAAATAGAACACCTTTTGTAATATTTGTTTTCTTTTTTCTTTAATGCAAAAAGTTAATGCAAAAATTGTTCATAATCAGGTTCTGCCAGATTTTGAACACTGAATGTGGAACAAGTGCTGGAAGCACCTGAAACAAGTACGTACATTTTGGAAGGACTGACATTTTTATTTCTCCAATGAGGCCAAGTTGAGATGGTTTCAAAGATTTCCATCGTTTTATCATCAAAGTTGAAGTGTAAATATTGGCTAACATCCTATTGGTAGCATCAACCAGAGCAGTGCTTTTGAATCATATGTATTTATGTAAGTGTTGATTCATTGCTCAACATGGATTCAGTTGGAATACTCTTGTTAGACTACTAATAGAGTGCAGACCATTTTCAGTTTCATATACAAAATGTCTTGAGAAACAGCTACAGAACTGGCTAAAATGTGCAGAAGAGAAAGTGATTAACTGTCTTTGTTTTATAAACGAGGTCATCCTTCCATGCTGAAATGCTCCCTGCCCTGATAAATTTCATTCCTATGACTTCAGTTTTAAGAGCATTACTTTGTCCTTTTAATAATGTTGTCTACTCTCTTAGGCGCTTCAAAAACAGCTAGATGACGTCAAAGAAGAGGAAATGTCATTGTTAAGCAAACACAAGGAGGTTGAAAGTGAGCTAGCAGCTGCTAGAGAACGCTTACAGCAACAGGCCACAGACCTAGTACTAAAAGCCAGTATGTGTTTATATGATTTGTGTATGATTTACCTATAGTTTTAATAAAGAATGCATGGCAGGTATTATATATTTTATACATAAAGCTCTTTTATAGTTCAAAAAATTATTGAAAGTAAATTCTGGCTTTAGAAACAGTTTTGTTTACCAGTATCCATGTCTATTGTTTTGATAAAATATGATAGCATTGTAAGTTTATGACATAAAACTCAGGTTCATGAACTAAAAGCTTATAGAATTCATGCAGAATTATCTTGCTTACATTTTGAACTTTGCAGCACATGTGTGAAATATACTTCAAAATGTATAGTATGTATACAAAACACTCCAACTGAAATAATTACTCATTTACTTGCAACTTGCCAATTTAGTATTAGAATGAAGGCAATCTCATGTTGATTCAAGTTTCACAAAGCCAGGAAACTGGAAACTAAGGCTAATGCTTTAAAATACATGCCTTGTGAGCAGTAATGAAGAACAGTTCATATAACTATATAATTAATTCAAGGTTAGTCTCTCAAATTTGGAATCAAAACAAAGGGCAAAATCAAAAGGAGTGGTTCCACTAATGGATTTCTTTCTATTAGTGATTGCCTGCCAGAGCTGGTTTTTAGACAGTACACAGGGCTACAGAGGAGAGGGAGAAGAGAAAAAAGGTATTTCGGACTGTTGAGGGCCAGTGTGACATTGGTTTTAGCCTCCTTCTTAAAACTAGGAGGGGAATGGAGTCCAATAAATTAATTATCTCATATTATTGAGAAATCAGAGTTTGTCCTGTTAGACTTGTCTACTTCTGTACCACCTTGTGATGGAATGCAACTCTAGTTCCAAGCCTGTCATCTCAGTGTGCTAGTTACCCGTGAGATTCTCTAATTAACCATTGTTTCTTGACAATTCCAGACAAGAAAATTGTGGTTACCAGGTTTGGAATAAGCAGAAACTTCAGTTGACTTCAAAACATAATTTAATCCTGGTGAAACAAGCATGGTTTCCTACCCTGTCTCTTTAGACTGAGGGATTCAAAGTTCCTTGCCATGTGTCAGCTAACCTGTCTGGAGGTCCTTCTCATCACCTTCTAATTACCTGAGCTCCTAGCTTGTAATCAACAATATACTGCAAACAAGTACACTCAGCATCAACATTCCACTTAAGCATTCTTCAACATTGGGTTTTGTAGATATTTTAACATGGGAGAATGAGCAGATCTTTTAGGCTGTTTTATTAAAATGGACAAATATATACATATTCACTGCCCTTGGGGCAGAACGGAGATCTCTCATTGTCTAGGTAAATAACTTATCAATTTATATAATGCTATCACTTAATTCATATAGACTTAGACTTGTAAGGAATTCTTCATATCATTTGCTTTATCTCCAGCAGGGTCTCTACATATTATTTGATAGAGGAAATTGAAAATCTGTATGTTCATAGCCCATGCTATAGGCTATTTGACATTCGGAAAAGAAATTGCCCTACCCTCTCTTTTATCAGCATTGTAAGGATATTTACCAGTTAGGAAAAACATCAGCAGCATTATAGCTGGCATAGATAGCAAAATCTAATCATGTTGGAGGCTATGTAAACAGACTCTTGTGTCCTGGGAGGTAACTTTATAGAATCTATATGTCCAGTCAGAAGTGGATCCAGCTAATCCTCATTAATGTCAACAAAGGTTCTTCCATCCAATCAGAAATGAAATCTACTGGCTTTCTGTATGAGGCCACTAAAAAACTAATCATTGACCATCAGTGTGCTGGCTGATGGTCAGCCATCAGATGTTTGCATCAGCCTGCTTAAAGCTCATCATACCAGTGCAGGTCTACCTTTTTGTGTATTATTTTCTTTGTTAGACTTCTGTCACCTTTGTTTAGTGACTTGATGCTCAGAACTAGCTGGTAAACTAATGTTTCTGACAAAGACATCTGGCTTTTTACAAAGTCATGTTTATATCCTTAATAGTCACACTTCAAGGACTTAAATTTTGCAAAACCTGTATCAGATTAGCACTGTAACATTGGCTTATGGATGAACCTGGTAACTTAATTTCTTAGTTGGGAAATAATGAGAAACTAACTTTAATTGGAAACTACTGAGTTATTGCAAGAGGGGAAGAAGGAAGGGGTAATACAAGGACAGAGCATACAGGTCAGAAGCTCATAAATACTTTGGCTAATTAAATTGTGGATATGGTGGTGTGAACACAGTCTGTATATGAAATCATTCTAACAGCAGAGGTGAGAATGGTATATTTCAGATTCTCAGTGAATTGCTTCATTTTCACAGGTCACATTGGGATGCTTCAAGCTACTCAGATGACCCAGGAAGTTACAATAAGGGATTTGGAATCAGAAAAAAATAGATTAAAGGAGAAGCTGTCTCAGTTGGAAGAAGAAAGAAATATGTTACAAAGCAAAACACAAAGCCTAGATGAGAGACAAAGACAACAAATTCTTGCATTGGAAAAGGTAAGAGAAGAAATATTTTTTTTGAAATGTCAGTGATACGTCAGAAAAAAGTTGTGAGACTCATAGACTTCAGTGCTACAATCTAACAGGAGAGGAGTGATCTGCTCTCCCAGTGATGGTCCTCTACACATCTCAAAACATGTCCTGGAAATCTGCCAGATCCTTCAAAGCTGGGTTTTTTTTTGGCAGCTCCAATGCCAGGAAGGAGAAGGGTAGGCCATTCTCGGGCTGACAGGAGGATCAATCCACTACACCTGGGTTGATCCTCGCGCCAGCACATGCAGCACATCCACGAGCTAATTTGAAAACCGTTTAACCGACTCCTGTCCCTCTCCAGCCAGTTCAAATTTTCTCCTGCGTACAGCCAGATGTGTTTAGGTCCCTCTCCAGTTTACAAGTATTGACGAATAGGTTTGAACAGAAAAATACTAAAAAGCTGAGAAGGAATGGCTATTGAAAGAAATGGAAGTGCTCAGGCGGCAAATTCGGAAAATTTAGTCTGTAGCACCACTGATCGATTGGGCTCGGACAGGGAAAGAAATAATACCGTCCAGAAAACTGCTGTGAAGCAGGTCATGGACGATGATGCCAGCCACAGACCCAAGCCGCAACGTCTCGCTGAGGAGGAGCGTTTGGCTGATTTAAGAAAATTTTTCCTGACCTCCAGTGAGAGTAAGGCAGATGATATTAGAATGGTGGGCAATAAAACTGCTTTGGAGAACAAAAAGTCACATCAAAAAGGTAAATTAGATAAGAAAGCTGAGGAGTCCGGGAGCAACAAGCCCCCTAAATCGGCAGTAGCTGCGGAAAAACTTACCGGTGAGAGTTCTGACCGCCATCTTGAGAACAGGGTTTCCAAGATGGCGCCGCAGACTGTAAGCAGGTCCACGGAGGCCTCAGATGGAGAGTGAGATGCTGTGAGTAGGCCGGTGAGTCATGGCGCAGTTCCAATCGCGTTGTGTGACATGGCCACAGAGAATGTTGCCGAGGCTGCGCAAATGGAGGCGCAGCCGGCAGAGCAGGGTCTATTCCTGGGGGAGCAGATAAATATACCTCCAGAATTAAAGCAAGGGTTGGTTACCTAATGTCCAATCACAAAGACAGGACCCAGAGAAGGAGATGGGTGAGACATGGTTAGGAGCCCCTGGAGCCCCAAGGCAAAACCCCTTGGATAGTTTCCCGGGAGAAGTTAATCAATTAATTAAGGAGGCAGTGAGCACGCAATTCCAAGCACTTTTAATCAGTCAGCACTTACAAATAAATTTTAATCCCTGTGATTTCCGCAATCAACTAGCCATGTTTAATATGATGAATTTATTTAAAAATCCAGATTTTCAAAATCAATTACAATCTAATAATCAAATGAATCTGCAATGGCAAGCTGATTTAAGAGATGGGGCTTTCACTGATAGACAAAATGAAATGCCATTATCAAAAAGAAGGCGAGTTGACCAAGAAAAAAGGCCAAGTGGTAGCAACTTGGGTAATATAGTCAATAAGGACAAGTCTTCCATCTATAAAGGGAAAGCTGTGGCGGACATACAGAAGTCTCAGGAACAGAAGGACTTAAGGAAGTCAATACAACAGGAAGTGGAGGATAGTGAGGAAGATATAGCAGAAGAGGCTATTGACTTGGAAGGAAGAGAGTTTGAAGACACTGATGACGTTAAGGAGGATAAATTAGAATCAGATAGAATGTTTGAAACAGAGGCCTTTAAAAGTACTTTGCGAAGGGTGCTCCAAACTTTAGGCTTGAAAAGTTGTAAGGAGAATGAAGTGGGAAAAGGCAGTAAGGATAGTAAGTTAGCACCTGTAATTAGGAGAAAGGAGGCAAGAGGATTGGAGATTCCTTTGCCAGATTTGTTTAAGGATGTTATTATGAGTGAATGGTCATCTCAGAGAAGTTGTAGAAAGGGTTTAACATATAGTCAGAAGTTGTACACTTTCATAAAGGTGGATGTTGATTTCCTTAAAGTGCCTCCCATGGATGCCCCGATTGCAGGTTTGATTTCGGGGCGATTGTCCCCAGGGAGGGGGACACTCAGTTAAAAGAGGTAGATGAGTGAAGGGCTGAGTCATCACTTAGAAAAGTGCATGCAGCAGCATCTACGGCAATAAAAAGCGTCTGTTGCAGCTTCAGTGTTCGCAAGAGCAGGGGTCCTTTGGTCTCAAGACATTTTAGATACCCAAGATCTGAGCGTACATGAGTTGATGATGGCGGTAGACTGGATTCAGAGAGTGTTAAAGTTTGTAGCGGATGCCGGTTTGGATTCCACTGCTTTTGCAGCAAGAAACATAAACTTGCTGACAGTTGCAAGATGCTCTTTGTGGTTGAGACACTGGGAGGCAGATCAGAAATCACGTAATAACTTAGCTTTTGTCCCATTTCAGAGTGACTTACTGTTCGGGTCTAAGGCGTTGGAAAAGATCCTAGTTGAAACAAAGGAGAAAAAAACAGGTGATGCTCACTCTACAAAAGAAAAGAGTGGATAGAAGAAATTTTCAGAGCTCTAACTATTCCTTTCGCTGAGGAAGATCATGTGGCTTCTCTGGTAGAAGCTCTGACTACAGAGGTGGCAGGTACCAGTGGAATAGGCAAAGACCACAGATCAACAGGCAGTACCAGTATCCAAAGCAAGGTCAAGGAAAGGTTGGAAGCAATTCCAAGCGAGTGAAAATGCAATATTGACAACCAACAGCAGAAAGTGGGGGAAGACTTCTGTCTTTCAGAAACAAATGGTCTCGGATAACGTTGGACCGCTGAGCCTTGAATGTAGTTTCACAAGGTTACAAAATATGCTTCCATACGAGACCGAAAGACAGATTTCTTCCATCCCCAGTTTCGAAAGATGAAAACAAACAGCGGATTGTTCTTCAGGAAATTACTCACTTTTTGGAGATGGGGCTATAGAGAGAGAGCCAGAACGTCAGAAATTTACAGGAGTGTATTCAGTGTTTTTTGTGGTTCCCAAGCTCAATGGCAAGTACAGGCCAGTGTTGAATCTGAGATATCTCAACAATTTCGTAGAGTACCAGAAATTCAAAATCGAAACCCTGCAGATGATCAGGGAGAATTTAGAGGTGGGGGACTACATGGCATCCATAGATCTGAAGGAGGCATACTTCCATGTCCCCTTGTGTTCAGACGACTGGAGATACCTGAGATTCAACTACCAGGATTACCACTACCAATTCAAGGCTCTGCCTTTTGGCCCGGCATCAGCCCCAAGGGTCTTTACAAAGGTGCTGATTCCGTTGATAACATTTCTCTGGGTGCAGGGGGTACAACTGTATCTGTACTTGGACGACATCTTACTAAAGGCACACTCGGAGGCAAAGTTGAGGAAGACTTAAGTTTAACAATCCAGACCCTGACAGATTACGGGTTTCTTCTCAATTATGAGAAGAGCATGTTAAACCCAACAAGGGTATTGACGCATTTAGATGCAAGAATAGATGCTTCGGAACAGAGATTGTACCTTTCCCAAGAAAGGTTGGAGAAGGTACGCCAGGAGGCTCACAGGTTAGCACAGAGCAAGTCAGTAGACCTGATGTGTTTGGCAAAAGTTTTGGGAATCTTAATCTCCACAACACAATTGGTTCAGTGGGAAAGCTTCCACTTGAAACCATTGCAGAGGTTGCTGATGAAGCATCAATTTGCAATAGCGGCAAAACAACATTACAAAGTGGAAGTGCCACAGCAAATTCGGTCGGAGATGTGTTGGTGGCTGAAAGGAAGGAATGTGGCTGTTGGAGTTCCATTACAGATTCAAGACATGGTCCATGTAACAACAGATGCATGCCTCATAGGTTGGGGAGCCCACTGCAAAGGGTATTCAGTGCAGGGGTGTTGGACATCCTCAGACAGGCGTTACAACATCAATTACCTAGAGTTGAAGGCCGTTCACCTGGCGCTCCAGAACTGTCTGCATCTGGTGAGAGACTGTCATGTGAAGGTTTTCACAGACAACATGAGACAACACAGACAACAGTCAAGGCATACATTTGCAAACAGGGCGGTTTACGTTCTGTGCCCCTGGTGGCAGAATCTGTGCATCTGTTCTAGTGTGCCGAGGCACATGTAAGATCAATCACAGCAGTACATTTAAAAGGGGAACTGAATATACAAGCAGACTATCTAAGCAGACGTTGGCTGCATCCGGAGGAATGATCTCTCAACATGGAGGTCTTCAACGATCTGCTAAGTATTTTTGGTCCCTTCCAAGTGGACTTGTTTGCTTCTGGGGAAAATACCAAATTAAGAAGGTATTTTTCCATCAATAGAGACACAGGAGCAGAGGCACACGATGCGCTGTTGGTGAAGTGGCCTCCGGGGACACACTACGCATTCCCCCCGATACGAATTGTACAGAAAGTGCTGACAAAGATCCGCCTAGAAAAAGCATCAGTGGTATTAATAGCACTACACTGGCCAAGGAGACTGTGGTTTCCGTTACTGCTGCAGTTAGCTCAAGCACCTCCATGAAGGTTGCCCTTGAGGCCGGACTTACTCACTCAGGGTCCAGAGAGCCATCCAGACCCCAAATGGCTGAGCCTGGCAGCGTGGAAATTGAAAGGCAACTGTTAATGCAGCACAGATATGCGGAGAGTGTGGTTAAAACTATATTGGGTTCCAGAAAGGAGACCACACGGAGAATTTATGAGAGGACCTGGAAAACCTTTCAAGAGTGGTGTAAGGTGAATAAGGTCCATCTAGCAGAAGTGAAGGTGTCACACATGTTACAGTTCCTGCCTGAGGGATTGGAATAAGGGGTTGTGTCCTAACACCTTGAAAAGACAGGTTGTGGCGCTGTCAGCAATCCTCACTTTGGATGGGGACTTATGCTAAACATCCTCATATCAGGAGGTTTCTGAGAGGTGCGACCTTGTCATCTTTCCCCACCGTGCATAGATTCCCATCATGGGATTTGAACCTAGTGCTAAATGCTTTAACTGGACTGCCTTTTGAGCTGCTAAGGGAGGCATCGCTGAGGCTGTTATCTTTCAAGACTACTTTTCTCCTTGCTATCACTTCGGCTAGACGCGTCTCAGAGTTGGCGGCACTTTCTGTTAATGACCATCTGTGCAGGTTTGAACAAGACAAGTTAACTTTGGGATTCGATCCCTCATTCTTGCCAAAGTGCATGTACTCATCATCTCGTCTGCAGGTGATTCATTTGCCGACTTTCTGTCCGAAACCAGTACATCCGTTGGAGAAAAAGTGGCACACTTTAGATGTGAAGAGAGCAGTGAATGCATACATAAAGAGAACAAGTGACTTTCCACACTCAGATGCTTTGTTATTGTCTTTTCAACCAAAGACTCTTGGACAACGGGCCAGTAAATCTGTCATTGCGGGGTGGATTAAGGCTTGCATTTTCCTCTGCTGTGATTATGCAAAGAAGCCGCGTCCAGTGAATGTGTGGCTGCATTCTACTGGATCGATGGCGACTTCAGTGGCCTATGACTCCTCCTGCTCATTGGAAGAGGTCTGCAGTGCAGCGAGTTGGAAAGAGGCAACTACTTTCATTAAGCATTACAAACTGGATAAATACAAGTCTGCCCAGGCGGCATTTGGTTGCTGGGTTCTGCAGTCAGTTATATAGATAGGATCCCACCCATATGTCAGCTTGCGAAGGTCCCAGGCGTAGTGGATTGATCCTCCTGTCAGCCTGAGAATGAAGAGTTGGTACTTATGTGAACGATCATTCTGGGATGACAGGAGGAGCAGTCCACGCCCACCACTATAGTGAGAACATTGCTGTAAGGGCTAAGAGAAGCCGGAGAACAGAATCAGTTACGCTAGGGAAATAAACTGGCTGGAGAGGGACAGGAGCTGGTTAAATGGTTTTCAAGTTAGCTTGTGGACGGCTCCTGCATGTGCTGGCATGAGGCTCAACCCAGGCGTAGTGGATTGCTCCTCCTGTCATCCTAGAATGATCGTTCAAGTAAGTACCAACTCTTCATTTCCACAGGGCATTGCTAAAACACATTACTTGAGGGCTGTAGTAGTTTCAGGGGCCACAATTAGGCACGACGTCATCACCACCCAGTAGCCAGCTCATCCACAAGCGTTGCTGGAATGCCTTATTTCAACTCTGAAAAAGATCCATTTTGCGCCACTTTGTTCACATACATCCCATCTGTTTCCTCAATGTGGAAACGTTAAAGCGCTTCACTGCACTTTCATAAAATGGCGAAATTGGCATTGGGCAGGTTGTGGGCATTGCCAGTTCATCTCTCGTCCCTACCCCACAGCAGACAGGGAGTTGCCATTTTATAGCTCCATGTGGCCAAAAAAACAAAGGAACCCAATCAGGGCCAATGGCATAGGGCAAAGACGGGCCAGGGGAATGGACAAGGATGCTGGAATGCGGAACGACCACCCCATTTCTATTCACTTTAAAGCAGAAAGGTGCAGAAAGGAGCGTTGCTAGGGTGCTGCAGGAGAATCCACCCTAACGAAGTTATGCTACACTTATGGCGTCTTGTGGGGAAATGGCCATAGACAGCCATCATGACACTGAATTTCGTCATTGGAAACAATCTAACTGTGTTACAGTTAGATTGTTTGTTTTCCAAATTACACTACTTCCATTGAAGTTTCTACTATGCTCCACACATTTCTACTAGCACCAGACATGGCACAAGATATTTCTACTAAGCAGGAGTAATTTCTGCTCACTTAGATTTTTTTTTTCTTTTCTGTTTCTGGGTAGGCAACATTTACAGGCAATACAGAAGCTATTTTTTTGCTGCAGAAAGCTTTTTTCCCCCAGCCATTTTTGTAAAAGTAAAGGTTTTGGGTTTTTAAACAGCCAGAGGCCCATATAATTCCCACCCTAATGGATGCAATAGAACTGATGATGTGAAACTGAAGAGTAAGAGTAAGATTGGTGCGGAATAAAACAAAATATTGCTTCATATTAGCTTACAGACTGAGTTTTGATTCTCACACAGAATGCTGTGTAGAAAACCACTAGATCATAAGAATGTGACACTGCAAAAATCATGTTAAAATATGATTAAAAGGTTTGTATTTATTATTTACCAGTGTTCTATTAGATACACCCTATTATTATTTCTTTAGTAAGGAAATAAGACAGAATCCTTTGTTTATAAATCTTCAAATTTAAATTCTAACAGAAAAAATATATAATACAGAAAGAAAAGGAATTGGTGAGAAACAAGGGTGTAACAGAGACTGAATATTAGTGAATATAGTTATTGAATTGATTGTACTCTGGATTCTAAGCCACATAGAGTTATAGAAAAAGTGAGTTTTGGAAAGGGATAAGGAGAAAAAAAAAGGAGGGGCAACTGCATACTTCTTTGGGTTTCCAGACAAAAGGAGGCAGCAACAGATTGTGGATATTATTATCCTTTAGGGCAGTGATACAGGAAGCCTCCATCTTTCAATGCACCGTTATCTAATGACTCACTCTTTTGACATTTCCATATTAAGGATATGTTCCATGAATTCTACTGAAGTTTCCACTCTTTCATCAGTTCTTTGTCCGTATGGAGGCTCGCTTGGGACTGCATGCGCTCATGCTGCATGCAAAGTTAGCTGAGAAACTTTGGAAGCAGCACACACATTGTTGGTCCCAAGAGAGCCTCCATAAATCCTTCACGCTTCCTTCAGTACAGTACATGGATTCTGCTTTTCAGCCAATTCAATTTTCTGACAGTGCTCTAGTCCCTGACCTATCAGATAAGTTGGGAAGCCTCTACTCAAAGTGGTGATCCGTGGACCAGTTCAACTCTACAACTCATTGACCTCTAATCCCTGACAAGATTCCAAGAAAAAAAAAAAAACAGTAGTAACCAGTGAGCACAAAATATGGTACCTTTTCCTGGCATGTTGGGGGAAAAAAATGCTGGTCCTCTATATCAGAAAGCCTAAGAGGAGGAAGCTGTTGAATAAGAGTTGCAGAATTAAAGGTCACAAGTAGGGACCAAAACTAATACAGTGATAAATCCAAGTGCTGCCAAGTTTTCAAGTGGATGCAGTTTTAAAAAATATTCCTAAGCTGATTTTTTATCATTTTGTAATTGTTGTTTCATTTGAAATAACAGAAAGTAAATGAAGCAAGGGAAACACAGAGAGATTATTATGAGAAGGAGCTGATAAAACTGCAAGCAAGGCTGGAAGGGGAGGCTGCACAACTAAATGAGGCTCATTCAAAGACCTTGGAGGAGTTGGCATGGAAACATCATACTGCTCTTGAGGCAGCACACGCCAGTGCTAACAAGGAGAAAAAGAAGCTGCAAATGGTAAGAGAACTATTATGTGATGACCATTCCTGGTTTGGTTGTGTAAAGAGATTGTGAGTAAAATGTTTAGCTCTGCAATACATCTTTAATTGTTCCAAATATTTTTCACTTAGAGCAGGGGTGTCAAACTCAATTTCATCTTGGGCCACATCAGCATTCTGGTTGCCCTCAAAGGGCCAGTTGTATCTGTAAGATTATATTAATGTATCTATTTCATCATATTAAATAATTGCCTCTGCATTCAATTATTGCTGGTTTTTAAATTGCCTTCCCTCTGCATCAACTTTTCTTTTCTTAGATATTTTGGGGCTATCTGATCATAGTTTATGGTCCCTGTACCTCTGTAAAGTTACATAGAATTGGTCATTATACCCAAAGTGTGCCACTTTCTGCTCCCCCATCTCCTGTGGCTCTTTCTGCCCCTCCCTTCTCTATACCTGGCGAGCCCAATCCCCACATTGCGGACTCCTGGCTGCTGGTATTCTGAAGAGGGGCCCAGCAGCCAGCACTCACAATCTACTTCTACTTCTGACTGTTCCTCTGTCCAACTATTGTGAGCTGCACAGAGCATTGCTATGGTAACCCACAGCAATGCTCTGAGGGTGAGACTTGGACAGAGGAGCAGTCAGAAGTTGAAGTAGATTACAAGTGCTGGCTGCTGGGCCCCTCTTCAGAATACCAGCAGCCGGGGGCCCACAATGTGAGGATCGGGCTCAACAGGCAGGAGGAGTACCACAGCTGCAGGAGAGGTGTGAGAGCCATATGAAATGGCCTGGTGGGCCAGATTTGGCCTGCAGGCCTTGTGTTTGACACATGTGACTTAGAGGATTGGCAAAATCTGTAGTCACATGAATTAAGTCAGAAGAGAGAAGCTGCATATTGCTGTAATTTGAATTTTGAAAAATAGGCAATCCTTCTCTCACTTTTCTTGCTGAGTATTAATATACAAGTAAAAGGCCATTTTCCACCCTTGCACAATACTTACTAGAGCAGGTTTCCAGTCTTCTTACTAGATTTTGTATTTCTTCCATTGATGTATGAGTGGGAGAAAGCAAAAAAAATGTATATGGGGCTGTGAGTTGGGACTATTCCCAAACTGCTGAAAAGGTTTTAGACTGGCTACAGATCACCAGATTTTGTCATGGAGTAGTATTTCCATATTTTCTGATGACTGAGAGACAGCTGCCTAAATAATTTAGGTGTGTATTGACAGTAGAAAATGACGGGTAAAAAAGCAGAATGAAATTACAGTTGGCACTCCACTTTGTGGGGATTAGGGGTGCAGGACATCCAAAAAACTGGAAAAACTGTGAATATTGTAAGTCCCCCGAACCGTATTTAACACACACACAAAAGTACCTCTACTAGTGGAGTGGCTGGGCCCAGTCATGTGTGCTTCTCTTGCTCGCTTGCTCATTTGCACAGACAGGAGGGGGGATGGGATGGGGGAGAGTGAGGAGGAAGAAAGGAGACACTCATCCCATCCTCTTCTTCCCAGCATTAGTAAGCAAAAACATGCATGCGTCCTTCTCCCATTTTACCCCCTTCCTCTCCTTTTGCCTACACAAGAGTGTGAGCAAATGCACATGTCCTCCCTCCTCCTGTCCCATCCTTTCTCCCCATTCTGCCCATGGGAGTGAGCAAACATGCACAACCTCCCTCCTCCCGACCCATCCTGTTCTCCCCACCCACTTGAGTGAGCAGAGGCACACATGCACTCTCCTTCCATCCCCTTCCTTTCTCCTGCACATATGAATGAGCAAATGCACGTGTGCCTTCTTCCCATCTCATCCTCTTCCCCACAGTAATCCATGAATAATCAAATCTGCAAATGCTTAACCTGCAAATGTGGAGGGCCAACTATTTTTAAAAATACAGCCATCTGAAAGTGGTCAAACATAGTGGCCACACAAAAGTAAAAATCTAAAAGTAACAATTTCATGTTTGAGAAGAAAAAGAAAAAATAATTCTAGTCTCAAGGATGTAGAGTTCTTGGTGGTTTGGACACACTGAGGTTTATATGAATAGCCCGGAATTCCCTTGTAACATATTTGTGACAAAATGTGGTGTTGTTCTTACGTTATACCGTTGTCTTTCCACATTCACTACAATTAGGGACACAGGACCCTCACAATAGTGAAAAAATCATAAATATCAAAATGTGTGTATGTGTCTGTGGGAAGGTGATTGAGACATGGTTGGGAGAACAGGCACCCAAGATCCAAACCAAGTCAGGGAGAGGAGAGGGAAGCTGGGGTTTGCATGGCACTCCTATACTGCCTCTCTCACCCATCAGTTTCCTTGGCTGTAGGGAACATTGGGCAAGGGTTTGTAATACTGAGAAATCGAGCTGTGAGCCATCCTTTCTTAGCTGGCCAGACAGCTACTGGTAGAGGAGGAAGAGGACCACAGAAGTAGTTTAAAGGGCTGTGCAGCCTGGTTGGAGCTGCCACGAGGGAAAATTCCTCCAGAAACAAAGTGTCTGAGGTGGACGAAACAGGGATTGGAGAAATTCACAAATAATCAAATCCCCAAAAGCCAAACTGCCAAATGTGGAGGGGTGATTATACTTTTTTAAAAAAGAAAAAGGAAATCCAGAGAGAGAGAGTGACAGATAGTTGAGAATTTTCTTGCATTGATTTCAGCCTCTTTACTTTGATGAAAATCTTAGGCTCAGTAGGCTTTTAAAACTTCTGCATGTTCTGTTGTCTGTTTCTGTTTGATGGTTTCACTACACTATAATGTTTTGAAACTAAATATTCTTATTAGAATAGAAGCTTTGGTTCAGTATGCAAAGTGGTCTTGTCACACCTTTGAGACTAATTGAGAGAAGGAAGTTGGTACTGTAAGCTTTCATAGGCTCAAGTCTACTTCATCCCTTTGAATACTGATCTAGACTAACATGCATATGTCTTTGATTATTTGTTTCAGTTATTTGTTTGAAATTACTCTAGTTGTAGACTTCCCATATGTTAAATTTTCTGCGTTTATTACCATTTTGTCTCTTTTGATTTCAGATCAAAGGAGTTTTAATGTTTCTGGCATTTTAATTAATAATCTATAAAGTATTACTTTTATCAACTGGGGAGCTTTCTTTAGTAGCAGCCCTTGCCGTTTGTTTTGTAAGTAATGTTTAAAATAAGCATGCCCCCAAGGAAAACAGACCAATATCTTATGCTATGGTGTGGTAAAGAAAATGCCAGGAAATCTCCTGCTTCAGTATGCAGTGAGCTCTGAACAGGCATAAACTTTTTTGATTCTGTTTTTTTTTTATTATTATTTTCTGAAGGAGCTAGAGCAGCAATTTGAAAAAGAAAAGCAACACTTTGAAGATGAGAAGAATCAACTTCGACAGCAGTTGGAAAACCTGAGGGAAGAACTGACTACCAAGCTGACTTCATCCAATCAGGAGGCAAGAATCAGCTTAGTGATATTAGTTGTCATGTGTGCTATATCACATTTAATCAATAACAATATGTTTCCTAGTTGATGATTTATGTTAACATTTGTTCTAGCATTCTCAAAACTATTTCAATATATACACAGAGTTTCTGTGCTTTACTTATACTACATATATAAGTCAACCTCATGCATAAGTCAAGAGCGGGTTTGGAGGCCAAAGTTCTAGATTTGTAAATGACTTGTGCATAAGGCCCTTTTCACACGTAAAGGAAAAAACGTCCTGAGACGTCCTGAAACAGAGCTTACCTGAAACCGGGTAAGTCCGTCACCACGTGGAGCAGCGCATTTTCGCTGCTCCGCACTTCTTGGTGTCCCGCGGCGTCCTGTGGGGCCTAGAATGGCGGTTTACAACTGGCGGAGGCTCTCCACCAACCGGAGAAGCTCGCCATCTGGAAAACCCGCCCCCAGCAGATCTGCAGGCACGCCCTTGTGCGCGCCTGCAAATCCACACCAGGCGCTGCGACGGGGCTGCACGCAGCTGCATGATCATGCTTTTTAAAGACCGCATATAAAGTGGTTTTCAAAAAGCATGCGGCAGCACCACTTTTGGGCGCCCTAGCGCGGATTGGGGTGTGGAACTACCCAAAAGTAGTTTGCCCCAATCCACTTTACGGTGTAGACGACCTCCTACGGAGGTCGCGCTACAACGTTTTATTTCCCCGTGTGGAAAGGGCCTAAGTCAAGGGTAAAATTTCAGAACTCGTTTTGCAGAAGTAATGAAAGTTATACATGCAGACAAAATGGCTTCTGCTACGACAGTAGTTAAGATACAGTATTAACTTAAATTTTCTGGCCCAGGTCAAGTGGCAGGGAGTATAGAGGGGGTCGATGCCTTTTAGATTCTTTTGGGATGGCCTAATACAGCAGAGTGAGGAAGAAAAAAGTGGTTGAGGAGGCTGAGGAACCAGGTGGGAGGAGAGGTGAGAGGAGGAGAGAGATGGACAGCCTAGGAGCTTGATGGGTGATGGGTACTTTAACAGGGGAATTGAGATGTAAGTTCTCCTTATTGTGTCTAAGCTGACATGTAGTGATGGGGAGTTGTGCTTGAGGAAGGTGGGGTGCATGGCAAGGTGGAGCTGCTTGCTGCCATTGCCTTTTTCCCACCAAAGCTAGAAGTAGCACCATGGTGAGAGAGTAGAGAGTCAGTGATTCTCTTAGGTTCTTGTGGGACAGCGTGAGACAAGAGCTTAATCCATCCAAGGAGAACCTAAAAGAAGTACCAACTGACCCCCTCTACTCTCCCCACAATAGCAAGGAAGTGCCGAAGAGCTAGCACTGTTGTGGAGAGAGTGGAGAGGATTGGGGCTTCCTACAGGTTTGCCCAACCCCTTCTAATCTCCCTGCCCAGTGGGGAAGCAATAAAGAGCTGCCACTGCATTGGAGAGAATGGAGGGAATTGGGGCTTCCTTTAGCTTCATCTAACCCCTTCTAGGCTCACCACCCCAGCGGGGAGCTACCAAAATGCTCTTGCTGTGGTAGGGAGAATGGAGGGGATTGAGGTTTTTTTCAAGTTCTTCTGTGATAGACTAACACAGAGACCTGGCTGGATGAAACTGGTTGGGAGAGATCTTTCCCAGCTTTATCAACCTGGGTTTTATGTACAGCAGTAGGCAAGGCCTGGGGGGCAGAGAGGTAGAGTTGCATTGGTCTATTGGAATTGCATCTCCTTCACCAGGTGCCCTGTCCCACAGTTGGCTGGATTTGAGTGTGTGCTTTTGAAGGTAGGTGGACAGAATAGAGTAGAGATTCTATTTGTGTTCCACTCTCCCCACTGCTCAACAGTCTCCCTTCCTGAGATGGCTGGGTTGATCTTGGGGTAGTGGTGCAGTCCTCTCATCTTTTTCTTCTGGGAGACTTCAGTATCTGCGTAGAGAGCTGTCAGGATCAGCTCAGGACTTTTTGTCTACCATGACAACCATGGGCTGTCCCTAATAGCTGGTGCCACTCATGTGGCAGGACAGACTCTGGACCTGATTTTCTGTTCTGGGAAGGATGATGGCAAGCTAGGAGTGGAGGGAGTTTCCATAATTCCATTGTCGTGGACTGATCACTACCTGGTGGGGTTTAGACTCACTCAGAGCCTCTGCAGGGGTAGGAGGCCGATTAAGATGGTGCACCCCATGAGACTTATGGATCCAGATAGATTTCTGATGTTTCTCGGGGAGTTTCCTGTTGGCTTGGTAGGTGATCCTGTCAGATCCCTGCCTGATCTCTGGAAGAGAGAAATGACCAGGGTGGTGGACACAATTGCCCCTAAGCATCCCTTCCCACAAGGTGAAGCCAAGCAAGACTCCTGGTTTACTAGGGAGTTGATGTTGATGAAACAAATGGGACAGAGACTAGATGTTGGCAGAAGACTCAGAGTGAGTCTGATCAAACATGGGCTAGAACCCATTGGAAGGCCTATACAGTGGCAATGGTAGCAGTGAAGAAGAAATACTTCTCTGCCACCATTACATCTGCACAGTGCTGTCCAGCAGAACTGTCTTGAGTGGTCAAGGGCTTTTTACCAGGGAGGGGTCATCTGGAATTTTGAGATTTGATGTCACCAATATACTGATGACACCCAACTCTACCTCTCCTTTCCATCTGATTCCAAGGAAACTGTCTTCAGGTTGTAGTATCTCCTGTAACTTTACTCTAATTGTTGATATTAGCAGTCCATGGTCTGTACCACAATCTGCTCCTGTTCATGTTTGCAAAGAGAATGGAATTTCTTTATCTTCTACTGCCAATTATGTAATCTATTTTATTTCTTTATTGGGCATCAGGTGATGTCCAGGGATACAGACACTTCATGGGTTGTTTGAAGAATGTGTTTGCAATGAACAAACTTTCACAAAATTTAGTCAGTCTCCTGCTTCATGTCTTTATCTTAGGCCAAATTTCCTACAATCTTTGGTTCTTTGATTCTTCTCTGTTTCCTACTTTTGCATTCCAATCACCTATGATTAACAAGAAGTCTTGTTTTTGGTGCAAGATCAGTTTTCTCCTGGAGTCCAGCATAGAATCTTTCAATTTCTTCTCTCCTATAGCTAGAGCATAAATTGGGATTATAATTATATTAATGGGTTTTCCCTGAAATCTTATTGATGTTATTTAATCAGTTTTCATTACATCTGTTGACTGTTTTTTTGCTACATCTTTCCTCAGTATTAGTGCCACCCCATTTCTTCTTAGATTTTCATTTTCTGAGTAAAACATCTTGTAATAATCTGATTCAAATGTCCCATTCCTGTCCACCTTAGGTCACCCACCACAAATATTGCAATGTTTAAATGTTCCAATTCTTGTTTTACTATGTCTAACTTCCCTGATTCATGTTTCTCACATTCCATGTTCCTATAATAGATGTTGTGCAGCTTTGGACTTTACTTTCATCTTTAAGGACATCAGAGGTGAAAGTCCAGAAAATCTAGTTGCATTATCAGCCACAGTGCTACCCATAGTTGTCCTCTGCTGTACCCTAGTAGTTTGCTGAGTGCCATTCAGCATTGGGGTTTCATCTTCTGGAACTATCTCTTGTTTCATTTCAGATTATCTCATCATAGGTTTTTCATGGTAAAAGGCATTCAAGAGGGTTTACCATACCTCCTCCTTTACAGTTTTAAGTGTTAGTGTTAGAGCCAGTGCCCATTTCTCTGAGAGATGCTCCACCAGTGTAACACATCTACCTGCTACTGGCCCACTACCCACTACGTGCCTAATAATAATAATAATAATAATAATAATAATAATAATAATAATAATAATATTTATTTATATCCCGCCTCTCCCCATGGATCGAGGCGGTACTACAACAATACATTAAATACATTAAAAGCATTAAAATATAACCAATCCTCCCCACCCACCAACCCATCTAAAACCAACCCCCTAAAACACTTTAAGTACATTAAAGAACAGGAGGACAGTTGGTGGGAAGCGGTGGAGTACTAGTCTGGGAAGGCCTGTCGGAAGAGAACAGTCTTGACTGCTTTTTTAAAACAGTCAAGACTGGTAATATGCCGGGTCTCCTCCGGCAGGCCATTCCATAACTTGGGAGTGATAGAAGAGAAGGTCCTCTGGGTAACTGCAGCCAACCTAGTTCTGACTGGCTGCAGTAAATTCCTCCCAGAGGACCTTAGTGTGCGGGCCGGATTATATGGGAGAAGGCGATCCCACAGGTAGGCTGGCCCCAAGCCATAAAGGGCTTTAAAGGTAAGAACCAACACAATATTGCAAGCTAGTTTTGAAACATCTGTTAAAGCACAATTCTTTAGTGTAATATAAAGTTACTGAGTGAAATGGAATCTCAGGTAATGGAAATCTCAGATGTGTAGAATTGTAGCTCAATTCACTCATGTTATCCTCTGCACTTACACTTAAATGATATTCCTTTTCATATCACAAGGAAGTTGTAAAATTGCTGGCTTTCAGCAAGCAGTAAGCACTAGGAGTGAAGAAAGGATTTTAAGTTATTGGATGGAGTACAGAGAAATTTCATTCTGCTTAAATATGTTATAGATAAATTAACTTTTCAGCTCTATTGACAGCCCTTCTTGTTTAACCATATCCATTACATAGTGAGATAGTCTGCTCAACGTAGGTAGACATTTAATATTAAATTTTTAAAATAATTTTTGTCCTCTTGCCCATATGAAGTTAGAGCCCACCATGACAATTATTCTTGTTTTTTCAAAAGAGAGCACAGTTCTTTGCAGTTAGTAGCAGATTTCAGTTATGCTTGTCACTGTTTCAGAATGGCAGGATCAGCAAGGGATTCACAGCATATTTGGAAACCAGTTTGGATTAGATTTTTCCAGTCTCTCTTTGTTCAGGGAAATCAGCCAAGAATACTCGGGTTGATTTACATCTTCTCTGCTTCTGCTCTTCCTTTTCTTCAGAATTGGTATTTAAGGTCAGATGTCAAATAAATATACAGAGTCCCAGTTGGAAGAAAGCTGATGATATCTAAAGTACTTGCTCCCAAAAACCCAGCCAGATAGACCATGGCAGTAATGAAAAACTCAGAGGCATCTTCAGGGTGCCATCTTGAATCAGTCAGGCTGCCATTTGGAGGCGCTGGGCTCAAACGCAGAGGGTGGGGCTGGACTGTTGCTAGGCATTGACCCCAGGTCAATGATGAGCAGGCAAAATGAACAGCCAATGGCAGCTAGGCACAGAAAGGAGGCGGTGATGCCAGAAGAGCCTCATGCATCTTTAACAGCCTCTAAAAGTTCATGTCATCAGAGTTCAGTGTGTATTTACAGAAAATGTTTATAGATGTGCCCATGGGAAAAAAGATAAAATTTTAGCAAATAAGACAGGACACCAGGCAAATTGGTGATCCTGTGGGATCAGATGCAGGAATGCAGGCAATGGAAGGAAGAGAGACAGAATTAGATGCTTGGATTAAAGAAGCAGTCCACACTCAAGTGCAAACTCTAATGAATTCAAAAGGGGCACTGTTAATGAATTTAAATGTAATGGACTGGCAATCTCAAACGACCTTCTTAAATATCATGAATTTATTTAAATCTGCTAATTTTTGGAGTCATCAACACATGAATTTACCAGGAACAAGCCAAATGAGTTTGCAAGATGGCAGAAATGATGATGGAGTTTCAGTTCAGCAATTGAGACTTGAGGAAATAAATTTGCATGAGATGAAATGACAGTGGTTACAATACAGGGCGCATAGAAGTTGATCAAACAGTTGGGCAGATAGGTAGGGAGAAAGGGGAAAGTCAAGAAAGAGAGTAGAGAAAATGACCTATTCTCGCCTTAAGGTTGCAAGAAGAAATAGAGAAAACAGTGAGGATGAGGATTCTGAGCTGGACATTATGGAGATGGAAGACTTTGATGATTGGTACTCTTCAGAGGAAGAGGATGATAAAACAGACCAGATAGATTGTTTGAAGGGGAATTTTTCCATGGACTGCTTAGGAGATGGTTGAAGACACTGGGGTTGGATGATACCTCTTCTGTATCTCTGGAGAAGCTATAGAGAGAAGAGTAAGGTAGCTTCAGTAAGAAGAAAGAGAGAGACCCAGAGTATACAGATGCCATTGTCAAAGTTGTTCAGGGATCTCATTGAGGCCAAATGGGTGGTTGAGAGAGAGCAACATCAAAGCAGATGTGCCATTGAAAGTAACGAACAGAATTCGGATCAACAGATGCAAGTCTGTCAGGATGGGGGGCACACTGTGAGGATTTTTGGCTCAAGGCCTCTGGCTATGGATGTGACAGAGCCAGGGGTGTGGCTAGCGGAGCAGCCCTAGTAACAGAAAGTGATGTAATGAGATTGGCTCTCTGACTGAGGAAACCCAGCCCTAGCCAGAGGGAAGGGCTGTGGGTGAGACATATATACTGAGAGTGTGGTTTAGAATTGGGCTTCCTTCAGTGAGGTTCATAGAGAGAACTCTTCAGTCAGAGTATCATGTTAACCAAAGAGGGTTTGCTGGGAGATGGTTAGCTTCTCAATGGCCTGGAGTGGGGCCAGAGAAGTAACCAAGCCACCTCTTGAAAGAGTCAGGAAGTGGAACCCTGAGTGGGGAAACAGACTCTTGGCCTGGGAAAACCAAGGGGGTCTGTTGGAGTTGCTTTGGGATTTGCAATTCTGCTTCACCATATTTTTTTTAACAAAGGTGGTTGTGGTCCTGATTCTTTTTATTAGTGTATGAACAAAGCTTGTCTGGCAGCGGTAGCTTGCAGAGCACTCTTATGTTTCTTCTCTGCAAGACCTTAAGGCAGGGCTTTCCAAACGGTGTGTCATGACACGTTAATGTGTCGCCTGAAGTGTGTAGGTGTGTCATCTACAATCTTGGAAATGTCTGTTATCATTTATAAATCATATATTTTTAAAAATATATGAAAGGTTTTCATGAGATATATTATATTCCCATACATTTTGTTATTACAATTTATGTATGTGTCTGTATCTTTTATAAGGGGTTAGTTTAACCTCCAGTTTGCTAGTAAAACTGAATTACTGTGCCACAAAATGATGCATGTCTGAAAAGTGTGTCACCAACATGAAAAGTTTGGAAAGCTCTGCCTTAAGGAAATATTTGGAGCTACACAGTATGCCAGTGCACAATTTGCCATATTTCAATAGGACATAGAAACTGTGACTGTGGCTTTTGGGATGTCCTCTATACCCAGGCGTTTTCTTAAATGATTTCTGGAGTAGATGAGGAGCAGTTCTGTGCTGAAGCATGGTTTTTTCCTGGGGATCTCTCCTTAGCTTACATCATTAGAGTGCCTTGTGTTTGCACCTGATTTCTTCAGTGAAGTCAGGAAGTGTGTTAGTTGTGGCTAAGAGATCTGAGAAGGAAGTGCTATTCAGCTGCATCCACCACCACTACTCCAGTTTAATGATGGGTGCTTTGTTATTTTGTGCAAAGTGTCCTCATTTCTGGACTCCTTGTTCTTAAGACATGGTAGCAGAATGATGTGAGCTAGCACTGTGCATCTTGATATATGAGCTCTGTATTCTTTGCTGGGATATATATTTCTGGTGGTGTCCCATGTTTGGCTGCAGTTTTAATTAAAACCCTGTCTTATGTTATGGCAGGGAAGGAAACTTCAGTCCACCTTGGATTTTCAGTGACTGCATATTTAGGTACAACAGGCAGTTTTCTGATATGGGGCCAGGGAGGTTGCAGGGTGCAAAATGAGCCCTAGGGAAAGGTAAGCGTTCCTGCTAGACTCGATTTGTTTTCCACTGCACTCCATCCAACTTTTTCTCCCTTTTACTAGCAGGATTGTGCCAGTACAGCATCTACTAGTTCAAGGGCATTATGAGGGTAATACTGATTTGTTCTTCCAGTGTATCCAGGTTGCTGTTCATATTTGTGGGCGTTTGAGTCTACAGGCAGTACATGAAATAGGATTGTGCTGTAAGGTTTTTTTGTTTTGTTTTGTTATGTTGACAAGTCTTTTTTCCTGAAAATTGTCTCTTGGCTTAGATGATTTGTGACTAACTGATTGAGGACCGAAGGCCTGATGAATCACTCATGTATCCTGTGTCTACTGAATTTATAGTCACTAATGCAATATACAAAATGCAGCTACATTGAATTTGTATATAAAAGTGCTTCTGTGGTGTTGGAGAAAGTCTTGGCAGAGAGGGACTTCAAGTTTAACTGTATTTAATTCGTGTGGATCATATACTGATTATATTACCATGGATCTATGGTGAAGAAGATCCTTTTATTCAGTGGCTTAATGAACCTACTTAGTTTTATCCTGTGTTAAAATGTTGTTAAATGGTTTAAAAGAAGTTTCATTGCTCCTTTGCATTTTTACTCCTGTTTATTTCAGGAGTTTTGCCTCCTTGAATATTTAATATTTTATTCCCGTTCCTTATCTCTTAACTTTTATTCTCTTGCCAGCTTTCTGAGGAATTGTTTTGAGAGAAATTCAAATACGAGAGAACATATATTAGATAAAAGATGTGAATTACCTATTTTAGGTCAACTTACTACAACATAACTAGATTTGTTTAGAAGGTACAGGCTATCACTTTGTACACTTTCATGTCCCTAATTAGCATTCACACTGAATGAGGGAGTTGAGTAGAACCCTATGGATCATCGAAGAGGAGAAGGATTCAAAATAGATGACAAAGTAACGTAAGACTGTCCTATGTACCTTCATGACAGCCACTTGAAAATACTCTTGTAGCTGCCACTGTGGTTCAAGGATGTACTTCAGATTTGTACAAGGACTAATAAGTGTCTTAGGAAGTGTCTTACACTAGGTGTGGGAATCATGCTACAGATACTGCATTCCTCACCTTTGGCTGCTGGACTTACAGAAATTGCAGTCCAACAACATGTGGAGGGCTGCATAATTCCTACCAATGTAAAACCTTCCCAAGCCACCAGTTGTAATAACAATCTGCTATTCGGTGCAATAGACTGTTGTTTGAGAAGACACAGATGCAAAGGACTGTCAAGCATGTCAGTTCTTTGATTCTTGAACAGATTTGTCATTATTGTATTAGTAGGATGCAGTTTCTTTTATCTCTTAAATGAGAACATCCAAGTATGACTGATAACTGCAGTTTGCCACCTCAATAGCTTTACCAAAAAAAAGAGTTTGGAGTTGGAACAGTGATTGGTTGAGAAATCAATTGGATGAGAATTTAAAGTGAAAAATGCATGGGACCTGATGTGCTACAGTGATTAGAGTATTGGGTGAGGACTTTAGAGGTAAAAGTCCCAGTTCCCACTAAGCCATGAAATGCACTGATTGACCTTGAACTGTCTCTCAGACTGACCTATTTCACAGAGTTGTTGTCAAGATAAAGTGGAAAGGATGCATAATCTCATTTAAACTGTTAGCAGTTCATGAAAAGAGATATCAGACCATCTCTATTTTAAATTTAGACTCTCAGATTTTATAGTTTTGATATAGGAAGGGAAGGCATATACTGGGGACAAATAAAAATGTTACTTTATTTTGCATATTTTGAATAGGAATTTATAAAAGGTTTGCTTTTCTCAAAATCCTATTACAGATTTTTTTTAAATGTTGCAGAAAATGTTTCAGAGTAGAGGCATAGGCAACTGTATAGAAATAAGCTTTTCACCGTTACAAATATTGAGTGAAAGAAGGGTCATGAGACTGCTAAGAGCATTGCTAAAAACTGAAAACTTGCTTCTGCAAATAGAATAGATCTATAGCATGGCAAGTACCAAACACATCAGCTACTAAGGTAAGCACATCATTGTGACACATCTTTCCTGTTTGAAATTTTTGTTATGTTTGTTCTTTTTAAAAAAATGGAACAATAAAATGAATTGGGGACAAAGTTGCTTTCTCCATACTAATGTGATATTTAAATTAAGAAGGAGTACATAAAGCACTAAGAAACCAAACAGCTTTTAGCAAGCACAGCTAAATCACCTAAAGGTAATCTTTGTTAAGTTGCCAGTCATTTTTTTCTATCTGTATTGTAGATGGGCCGTCTACAAGACCTAGTCAGAAAAAGTGAGCAAGGCCTTGGTACTGCAGAAGGGCACATCTCCAGTCTTCAAGAAACCCAGGAAATACTACAAAAAGAGCTGGAATTAACCAGGGCAAGACTGAGGGAGACCACAGATTCTCTGTATAATGTTGAGGTAACACTTTATATGTATCAGCTCTATAATCCAAATTAAGATGGTTGTAGAAGATCTAATGCTCATACAGAGCTCCCATCCCATATGCACGATATTTACTACAGTGTCACTGTAACTGCACCTATTTAACTCCACCTATAAAGGAAATACTGGGTAAGATCCCATGGTCTGAAATGGCTCAAAGAAAAAATGGTTGAGAATCTCTTAAAGATGAGATATTTGTGTCACAATCACAATTCAAACAAGATGGAAATGTAGGAGGCATTGATCATATCTAAAGAAGAGTTCAAAGAGTTCAAAGGAGCTAATATATGTAAGGAGGTCAGGAATGCTAAAGCTTAGAATGATTTCAGGCTTACACAAGAGGTTAAAATAATAAACAACCGTTTTGGCTGGAGGGCTACGTTCAAAGCAAGAGAAAGAACAAGGAAGCCGTATATCCACTTTATGGACTAGATGGTAAAATACTGACAGGTGACAGAGAGCTACTTAACACTTACTTGTCCTCTTATCTTTCTCCAAAAAGAAAAAAGTGCACAACCTGATGGACACAAAAGAAATGATGCAGTGAGGGGATGATAACCCAAAACAGGTGAAGCAATGGTACAAAATAGGACTGTAAATCTTTTTAAATTATGTTTTTGCAGACAAAAATGATTAATTTTACCATTTCTCTCCTCACTGAAGAAAGTCATTGAAAACTGTGCAATTATCAAGGACTATTCAGAGTTTTGGACTTAATTCTTTCTGGAAAATAATGAACAAGAGTTTTGTTGTTGTTGTTTTAGGTTTCTGCTCAGAAAACAGTGTTTTCTGCAGAAAAAAACCCTGCAGAAAATGTTATTTTCTATGCAGGAGACTTGTTTTCTGCACAGAAATGTTTTGTTTGCAGGAAAGGCTGCTTTCTGTTTAGGAAACTTGTTTTCCTTGTAGAAATCTTGTTTTCTTCACTGGAACACATGCGTTTTTCATGTGGAGTAAATCCCAAACTGTGAACATTCTTGTCCATCTGGGATTGTACTTGACTGAGTTTCCTGACACTCAAGGAACCTATTTTTCAACCACTTTTTTAATATCCTCTCTGTTCCTATTACAGGAGCACCTGGCTACTTTAAGTTAAGTTTCATTAGTATTATTAAATACTATCAAATGGTTCTAAAGATGACTATAGGTGTAATCTCAAAGCCTCTTTCTATAATCTTTGAAAATTCTTGAAAAGCAGGAGAGATTCATGAATACCAGATGTTCAAATGACCTGAGCAACTACTAGTCAGTCATCCTGACATCAACATAAGGAAAGAATCCAGAATAGATCATTAAACAGTCTATGGGCACTTCGAAAATAATGCTGTAAATACCAAGGGTCAGCATGGGTTTCTTAAAAAGAAGGCATGACTAATCTTATCACTCTATTTTTTTAAATTAAACAACAAGATTGGTAGATCAGGGGAATGCTGTGCATATGTGTGTGCATGTGTCTTCAGGTCACCTGTTGACTTATGGTGACCCCCTGAATGCCATAGGGTTTTCTTAGGTAAGGAATATTCAGAGATGGTTTGTCAGTTCCTTCCTCTGAAATACAGCCACAGCACCTGGTATTCGTTGGTGGTCTCCCACCCAAATATGAACAAGGGGTGACCCTGCTTATCTTCCAAGGTGAGATGGGATCTGGTGCCTTTAGACTGTTTAGGGTTGTAGCCATCTTGATTTTAGTAAGGTTTTTTTTTTTTTTTTTTTCAAAGTTCCTCATAATATTCTTCATACATGAACTGAACGGTGCTACTGTTAGGTAAATTTGTAGTTAGTTTATCCACCACACCTGAAAAGACTACTTGTGGTTCCTGGTCATCCTGGAATGGAGGGTTTCTCCCAGACTTGTGGGGGTTCAACAACCTCATATATGACTTGGACAGATGAATAGAGGATATGCTCATCAAACTAGGAAGTAATAGGTAAATGACTTTCCAAAAAATTAAAGATAATGTCAACATTCTACAGCTGAGGCAACACTAACAAAAGAAATTTCGACATGGATAAATATAAGCTAGGAAAGACTGGATATACAAATACTGGATGGGTAACACCTGGCTTAACAACAGTCCATGTGAAGGGGTCTTAGTAGAGCACAAACTAAACATTAGTCAATAGCGTAGTGTGGTAGAAGAAAATGCAATTCTAAGCCACATTAACAGAAGCATAGTGTCCAGATCAAGGAATAAATAGTATCATTTTATTCTGCTTTGCTTAGGGCATAGGATAAGAATGATAAAAGCAATCTGGAACATGTTCAGAGGAGGGCAACAAATGTGGAAAAGGGTCTGGAAGCCAAAATCTTTGAAGAATAGATGAAAGGGCTGGGTATGTTTTCACATGGAGAAGACTGAGAGGCAGTAGGTAGCCATCTTCAAATATCTGAAGGGCTGAAGAGTTGTCACATGGAAGATGAAATAAGCTTGTTTTCTGCTTCTTCAGAGAGAAGGACCTGAAAGTAAGCTAACCTCTGACTCAGTTGTTTTGAAAAGGTGTTTAGAAAATAAAGTAGGATAAGTTTAGTAGTGCTTGCTTGTCATTGTTATTGTAGACAAACACTAGATTCAAAGTGAAACATGTTAGTAATATCAACTGTTTGGATCAAATGAAAGTTTGCCTAAAAATTCCCATCTTATCCTGCATGTGGGCTTGCTGGCTGACCACTGTGGAAAACTAGATGGAGTAGGTGATAGACTAAATGGATCATTGCTGTGGTCCGCCACAGGTTGTCTTCTGTACGCATATCTACATGATCTGGACATGCTAGATATCCTTAATATTTTTGTGAATAGATAACATAAAAAAGAATCCTAATTCCTATTACTAAACTATTACCCTACAAATCTCTCCCGCCCCACCGCCAGAGGCACAGTGATAAATAAAAATATGTGGTCTGAAATGTATTTCTGGCAGTTAATTTAAAATTACTGGCATTATTTCTGCATTTGGGGCAGGCATTAATATTGCTTCAAAACAAAATATTGGCATGGATAAATTTTGTTATAGTATAACTCTGAATGTAAACTTTTGTGTTTCTAGGGAGAATTAGAGCAAGAAAGACAACAACATGAGGCAATGATTGTGGCCATGAGAGAAGAGGAGAAGTTCAAAGTAGACAGAATGGCCCGTGATCTGGAAATAAAATGGACAGAGAATCTTCGGCAAGTTTTGTTGAGTTTTTTTTCTCTCTCTTTTTTCTGTTTTAGAGAAAGTATTATTAACCACAGTAATGTAAGTCAAAAATATGAGTTTCAAAAATTTCCAGTATTACTAAATGGAAGAGTGTGTTTTAGTTCTATCTCTTCTTCTTAGGCAGGAATGTACTAAACTTCGAGAAGAATTGAGGCTTCAGCATGAGGAAGATAAAAAGTCAGCGATGACGCAGCTGTTACAACTAAAGGAGAGGGAAAAGAATGCTGCCAGAGACAGCTGGCAAAAGAAAGTGGAAGATCTCTTGGATCAGGTAATTAGATTAATCACTTGCATTTTATATGTTTAAAATGCATGTGAAGAGGTCTATATTGTTGCAATGGCAACTTGTTTAGAATTTAAGGGATAATTGAAAAAAACATAAGTACAGGTTTGTGGCTACTGTATTTGTTTTATTATGCTGCATATAGTATGTAGTTATTTATTTAAAGAAAGTCAGTGGGGTTTATGGTTTGAATCTTAGGCTAGGACACAGGGAAAGCAGAGTTCAAATCCCTGGTTAGCCATGGAAACTCACTGGGCGACCTTGGACAAGTTACATTCTCTCAGTCTCTAAGGATTGCAGAAGCAAAGCCTCCTCTGAACAAATTCTGCCAAGAAAAGTCCATCATAAGTTTGCCTTGGCGTCACCATGAATCAGCAATAACTTGAAAGCACACAGCAACAAATATAGTATTGAAAATGAAGAATATGCCATGTGTCACTGGTGAACTGGATTAAGCCATAGTTGTGTTCTTTCCAGTTTGCAAATTTGGGCTAAAATAAGGACATGCACTTGTGATCCTGCAGATGTTGCTGCTCTGCAACTCCCATAATCCCTCACCATTGAATGTGCTGGTTCATGCTGATAGAAGTTGCATTCCTGCAACATGGGCCACACGTTGCCTATCCCTGAACTAGAAGAATAGGCAGAAACATATCTGATCCAAGTTCAAGAGGAAAATAAGGAAAAAATACATTTTTATTCAACAGTCTGTTTATATCCTCTCTTTCAAAAGCCCATGTCACTCAAAACATGATCTACAGTAGTAAATATAAAATGTGAAAGCATACCATTGTTGAAGCAGTCATGCCCAGCATAGGACTATAGTAAATTTTATACAACTTCTGAGAAAGAGATAGAGAGATAGCACCACAACTGAACTTGCTTAAATATCTGAAACACGTATTTTGCATTCCTGAAAAAAAAATTATATACATGCACTGAGCTGGAAACTGTCAGGAAAAAAGTCTGTGGATTGTAACACATACTTAACTATCTAATCATATTGGAAATTGTTTTGTGTATTGAAATTCTTTGTTGAACCTCTGATATTTACAAATGTTACCTGAAGATATGAAATCATTATGATTAGTTGTATACAGATGAATTATAGGTGGTCAGGGCTTACATAATTTTGAATCCTTTACACAAAAAGGCAAAATATAGGAATGGCGGTCATCACAAGGAAATTACTAAATCTTATTCCACTGGAGCATAAATGTCTTCTGATTATGGATACAGAAAAAATGTGTCCTCTTTCTTTCCATCACATTTTTAAGCATTTCATATTGGGCTTATGATGGGCCTTTGACATCTTATTTCCCTGAAAAGATTGAGCTGATTTCTCCATGTATTCCTCCTGTGTGTCAGAACTTGAAAGCATCATCATCATTGAAAGCAATGGCAGTGGACAGATGGAATGTGGATTTAAATCCCAAATGATGCCTACCAGTCCTGTGCACAAACATAAAAAAAGATTAAATAGGATAAGTTCTGCACTGTAGTGTGTTCAGTGTGCAGCACATTAAAAAACACCTTCTAGAAATGCCATGATAAAAACAATTTAGTGTTGTAATTGTATAGGCTCTTGCATTGGAGTAAGTCCTATTGAATATAGTGGGGATTACTTCTGAGTAGAGTTGCACAGGACTTCAGTGTCAATCCTAGGTTCTGCACACCATGTTCTTCACACCAAGAGGGAAAATTGTGTAAAAACTGCTTAAGTATAGAATATTATATCAAGTTGCATATACTAGCAAAACAAAACAGTCATGTAAATTGTCAGTATGTATAGAATAAAATAGAGAGCAAGCGTGGTGTAGTGGTTTGAACATTGGGCTACAATCCTGGAGACCACGGTTCTATTCCTTATTCAGCCATGGAAACCCTCTGGATGACCTTGGGGACATCACATACTCTCAGCCCCCAGAAAACCCTGTGGTACGTTCACCTTAGCGTTGCTATAAGTTGAAAACAAGTTGAAAGCATACAGTACACACACACAGAGAGATTAACATAGTTCATGTAATTTTACATACGTTATATTCTATGTCCAGTGTGGCTAATAACATGCTATTGCTAATCTTGTAACTCAAATGTAAACAAAATATTAAATTCCAGGCCCAATTTTTAAAATACTTATTTGATACACACCAGATTTAAATAAGCAAGTCATGAAAGGTCAGCTTCAGTGACAGACTAATGCTGAATGTGGGTTCCAGTGCAGCAAGCAACTTTGCTATAAAGTACAAAAATAATCTCTTTCCTAGATCAGAGTATTTTTTTGAACAAAGTTTTCTTGCTTTAAGTCAAATTATTTGTTTATTTCACAATTAAGATTACTGCAATTATTGGAAATAGTATTTTGGTTACTACCTTGAATTTGTTTCTTTGTAAATCTAGACTTTGAAAAACCTAACTCCTGCTTCTTTAGCAAAGATATTAAGGAAGAAAAGTACATAGATCAGTATGAATCACATTAAGACCTTTTCTGGTTTGATTGAAAGATGAAATAATCTAAAGTGAGTGGTATCTGAATCATAAATCATATATGCAGAAAAGAAATTACCCATCACACAATCTTAACTATTGTATTGCTCATATATATGTTGCATCTGATGTATATGGTGATATACCACTTATACATGCTAACTGTACATCTTCAGCTTATTAGAAAATGGCACTGTACTATTATATATATAATGTTACTTTGCTATGGACCAGTAAATACAATATTTTAAGGAAAGTTCAAACCTAAAAATAAAAATGGTACAGTAAATGTCAGACTCATTTAAGATTGATTGGGGTATAAAATAGGCTTAGATAATTATGTTGCCAGGTTTTTAAAAAAAAAAAAATTGGCAAAATGACTGTGTTCATTATTTCAAAAAGATAGCTGAACATTTGGTTGAACTATTTAAAAAGATAGGCTAGTGAATATGAATGATGAAAAGCAATAGATGCTTGATTGTTCCTACAAAATACATTTATTGATGTTTCATATGTATCAATTTGGAGTTTAAAAATAATAATTCACAGCATAACACAGTTATGAAATGTATGCCATTTTGCCCTAATCTTTCCTTTAAAAAGCAGGACACAATGCTTTATTAATATTGTCATTTCGTATGTGTTCAATGGAGTTGTATAACAAGCCATAGCAAAAGTATTCTATGTCAGCTTTTCCCCAATCAATTTTCAACATATTTTTCCTTGTCAAATTAATATTAATATGCTGTGTCTGATTGTCCCTTCTTTATCCCATCTTCTTAGTTATTTCTGAATGTTTCCCTTTATTTCTGTGATCTTTCCTTCATAGCGGCACTGTCTCGGTGAAGCTTTGCATAAATCTATCAGCAATGTAAGTGAGTTGCACTTACAAATTGTACATGAGGGCATGCTTGCACTTCTCAGCTTGCGTACTGGCCAGTGCTGCTTCAAAGCATTAGCCTTTAAAATTAAAAAAAAATGTTCAAGGGAAAAGATTACCCTTTAATTTGATAGAAAGCTCTGTGCTACATTCATTCTTTCATTCATATGTGTTTGTGTTCATATCATTTGACATCACACAGTCATTTTATGTGTTGTAAAAACAAGCTTGCAGGCAGTATGATTTGAAAGCATGAAATGTGTGGTACTATGTTGTAAACAATGCAGTTTAGTTATGGTTGAACTACCATAGTTTCTTCTGTTGTGGAAGAGGGTGGGACGAAATGCCTATGTGGAGAACACACAACATTCTTGATGGTTGGGGACCTCTTCAGAGAAATATATGGAGCTACAGGGGAACCAGTGACTTCCCTTTGTGCATATAGAAGTGCCTCCCATTAACACGTGCTTGTCTGAATCCCACCTAATATTGAAAAGTAATGTTTAAAATAGATGCAAAAAAGATTTTTTCCCCCTAAAACTATCAAAATAGTAAAGCTCTCTATGGCAGCAACAAAGATTTTATGGGCAAATCTTCATGGCTATGCCATATTTTGCTAATACTGAATGTCAGTTTATGGGCAGTAGTTTATCACCCATTAAAATAATTCCCTACAATGCAATCCTGTAGCTATGTACTCAGAAATAAATCCCAATGGAGGGTAGTCTCAGGCAAGTGGATACAGGGTTAAACCTTTAAGCCCAAATCCTTTTCACTCCTAACCAAAATAGACCGATTTAAGCAGTGAACTTGGTTATGCTGGGTTATTTTAGTATGTATATGAACATCAAGACTACCAGTTGGAGTTGCCATTGGTTGTTCAGACATGGGCTGCAGTCCTAGATGGAGAAATACACACACCTGGAGAGGTTTTCTTGCAGCCCTGCTTTTTGTTCATTTTTCATTTTAAACCAACTTCCCCCTCCAGATGGGTGTTCCACTATAGTAAAGTTTTTCAAAACCTTCAGTTGTGGTCTTTAGAGGAGTCTTGTGTGCATGTCTCCTCACTGCCTGTACAAATGACTGCCTGGATATTAGCCCTGGTAAGTAATGTAAATATCAAGAAATGTACATCTTTGCTTTTCAAGTACCTTATTTTAAATAGTTTACACTGAAGATAATTGCTTTAAAACATACAATATTTCATTAACTATTTAAATAATGAGACAAAAAAAGTAGATGGAGAAAAGACTGTGCTAAGTAACATAATTGGGCTACTTCTGTTGCTATTTAAGAATCCAGTCTTTTTACTAAACGCATATGAGTTGTATTCAGTGGTTGCTCTGATTTAGGAGTGTTCCTTCTTCTTCAAATTAGGACTCCCAGTTTTGGTGACCCCCATCCCGCAACCTTTTTAGCCCCTTCCCAATCCTTCACAAAAACCTGCTCATGATATTTGAGGGGAACTTAAGGGGATGTGGTGAGAAGGAATGCAGAAGGTTAGGGAAACTGGTGAAAACAGGATGCCCAGGCTGAAGAACTTTCTGCTGAGAAAAGGCCGCAACTAGACAAAGCTGTATATCAATGTAAAACAGTAAAGGTGGGGGAGAGCATTTTGTTCAGCTTTAAGTAGTGCACATTATTCCATAAAATATAAAAGCTAATAATTGAGGGCATTATATAATGACTTGGAGGGGCTTTCTGCAGAATTGCATATCAATTTCTAGCGTCAACAGTGTAGTAAAAAGAAAGGAAATGAGCTTCAAAAGAATAAGATTTAAAATATGGTAGCAGAGAACAATTTCTTCATACACACATTTTTCATTTAAAGAACAAACTTTTGTAATTCACAACACTTTAATTTAGATTGTGAATCAGAGCTTTTCTTTTAATCCACTCCTCCTTCAAAAAGAGACAGAAAATATATTTCTAAAACTGGTCCATTTCTGTGAAACCATTTTTATGCATGTTTGCCCTGCACACAAACCATTTTGTCTTTATTTCTGCCACTGTTGATGGTGCTTGTGGAGGGGGCCAGGCCTGCTTTTCTTTCCCTGAGACCAGAGATGGTAGCTTCCCTCTCTTGCCTGCTATAGCATCCTGCCCCCCTCACCTCTTATACAATCCTGCTTTTTCCCTTTAAAACCACCTCTTTAGTGTATAAAGGGTAAAGCCTCACAGTTGTTATTCAGAATGATTTAATGATCTGTGGTAGTGTGTTACTAATGAAAAGCACTCTATTGAGTCAGAACTTATAAAAATAAAATGTGATCTTTATTAAAATAACAAACAGAGAAAAGAAATAATTCCAAGCAATACAGAATTTCAAAAGGTATTTAACCAGTTTCTTATAGCTTCACTACAGGCACAAAACTTTCATATACACAAAGACCTTTTTCCTCTTTTGCTCAAAGGCTTAATTTCCAAGTCTAAGTCACACCTTTTGACCCAACTCAAAAATGGTTTGGTTTTTGCTCCATCTCTCTCTAGCTCTCTGAGAAGACAACCACATTTATTCAGACAATGCCCCGGTTGACTGAGGAGCTATAACATAAAACGCTCGCGCTAGCGCTCTCTCTCTCTCTCTCTCTCTCTCTCTCACTGGAGGAAAAAATCTCTAAAATCCAAGTCACTATACCTTATACAGACCTTCTCACAACCCTCAACCCCTCCCTTTCACCAATGGGCTGGGTTTCTCTCTCTTACATAGCCAGTTTGGTCACCTGACAACCTATTGCTAGGGCTACCCTGCCACCCAGGTTGTTCACACTCTAGGCTCTGTCTGAATATGATAGATCTTTTTGTACTCTTCTTTGCATAATAATAACAACAATAACATTCTTCATATAGTGTGCTCTCTTCTGGTGCAACCTTTACACGTACAAATGCAAGGTTGAGTGAAGCATTGCTTCCATTATAGTCAACAGAAGCAACAGGCGTGCAGCCACATGAGTGTGCACATGTTGCATCCATTCATTACAGTGGGACACCACACTTCTGTTTTTTGTTTTACCTGGCGGTTTCCTGGAATGAAATCTCTGCATGTACAGTAGATCCACTACATAAGAGAAATGTGTTTTAATATGGTAGTGATTAATTTAATTTACAGAAGTAGTATGTGGGGGAAGATTAGAAAATAAAGCTTATGTCCAAGCCTGGTCGTTGCTAAGCAAATAGGTACCACTATCAAATGGAGAAATGTTATTTATAGAGCTTTTCCAATCGATAAATTAATGTTGAGAGGACAAAGTGGAACACTGCACTAACCAGAAGTAGAAATACTGAAAGATTTAACAGAGACAAATCTTAGAAATGCATGTGTACTTCAAAAGAAATAAATATTTAATGTCTTGATCCAATTCTTAGTCTTCATGGAGCTTAATCAGTTTCCAGTGATTCAGTGGATCTGCTCTAGTTGGAATTAGCACCTAAATTCAGGCCTAAAACATTAGAAGCTGAGCCCAGCCAAGCTGCTTCCTCATTTCATCTTGGCTTTTAATGAATCAGTATTGGACCTCTCTTCTGCTTTGCTTCCCCCTTTCATGTATTTTCACAAATGTATCAATTTGTAGAACAGTAATGTGCTTCTAGGCTGTTCCTGCTAATATCTAATCTGGCTAAGGGGGGGTAGGGTTTTTTATTGATCAGGATGAAAGGTTGCAGTTTTCAAAATTAACTTTTATTGTGTAATTCTGCAGTGAGTTTTAAGCTAGTTCAGAGTTTCCATTGCTGATTCAGGGAAATGTAGCCCTTTATGCCTTTTGATTAAATAAATGCTAAAATCCACACATTGAGAATGGAAGATTAAAGTATGCTTGAAAGCATTTGTAGCAAAGAAGAAACAGAAAATGCCTTCTTCTTATGCAAACACTTCTCTTCCATTTCCTATCAACAGTGAGTTTTGGAATATGTTGAGCATTAGTAACAAGAAGGAAAACTAGTTTACAACAGTCTAGCAGTGATGGATAATCTCTCCCGCACCAACTCTGTTGTTCTGGGCTTGGCAGCCTGCCCAGTGTTCCTCAGCTGCCTAATTATCTAGCTAACAGCAGCTCCATAACACAGCCTCAGGGCTGAAGTAAACTCTCAGTAAAATACAATAGTCCAAAAAGGGAACAGCCAAAAAGCCTAACTGATAATCCAAGCAAAGTGTTGAGGTCCAAGGTTCAAACACAGAAGTAAATAAAACAAAAAAAAAATCACCACAGCTGTCACCACCAATAGCATCAGTAATTTTCAGCGACCTTCTCTTGTTGAGGCCTCTGATTATATAGTCTCAGCATCTTGGCCAGCTTAATGAGCCCTTCCCATATAAGTACTGCCCAAGGCCTGGGCTCTTCCTTTACTTCCTGCACTAGATGCCATGAAGTATTGCTTTTTCATGTTTCTGGGGTATGGCTGTTGGGAAGGGATCTGTCTGGGTCCTGGGAGTCTGAATCCTGGGGCAAGGGTATGGCATCTGTCTTATCAAGTTCTCAGTGAGTCCAGGCTGTTTTATTTGAACAGGTTCTGAAAGACCTTGCTTATTCTTAGTCTAGATAATTAGGTTTAATTAATAGTAGTAATGAAATAGCAAAACATGTATATTTTCTATAATACTGAATAACTGCTTCATTTAGGACTTTCTGTTTACTTAAACATATGCAGCTGGACATTTCTGCCAATTTTAAACTGGCATTATTGTTGCTTTGTTGTCAAGGCTTGCCAGTGATTCAAGGTTGTCAGTTACCTCTAACACATAAAGAAATTCAAGATTACAGGGGAAAGGGAACTCAAGTTAAAATTATAGTGAACATAGGTGATTTTAGTTTTGGCAGTGGCTGTCTTTCAGCTTGTTGAATTATATCAGCACTAATATTAGTTTCTAAAGCAATGAATGATATAAATACGTGGTGTGATATAGTTATATATTGCTTAATTCTGTGGTCAGCACATAAATCCACTAGTATGGGTTTGTGAATTTATCATCTGCATTAATCACAGAATTAAGCAAAGACAAATTGACTAGTATGGGTTTGCAGAGTCAGTATGGTATAAGTGGTTTGAGTTTTGGACTGGAACTACAGGAAATCAGGGTTCAAATCCTTGCTTGGCCATGGAAATCCACGGAATGACCCTGAGCAAATCACATGCTTTCAGCCTTAAGGAAAGGCAATGACAGTGGCAAACCCTCTCGAAACAAATCTTGCCAAGAAACCCCATGATAGAGTCACTACAAGTCAGAAGTAGGTTTCTACATCACCAACCACTGCAAACCTGGAGTCACATCATTTTCTTTACTTGATTTGTTCCACTCAGTTTCTAAATCTGCTGCCGCCTGGCACAGAGGTTTTCTGAGCTATTTTTTTTTACTGAAAATCCCAGCAGTTTAATAGTCAAACATTAGGAGAACACCAGTGAGTCTTAAGAAAAAAGAAAGCTCACTAGAGAAGAAGGTTTTTGTGATTTCAGCAAGTCAAATGGAGAGACACAGATCACCCAGAGGAAATACTGTGTCTTTCAAAGGTTCACCCAGTCACTTCTATGCCTGTTCTCTTGCCAATGTCTACTATATAAAAGTCAAAGTTTGTGAGCGATCTGTTTGTCTGCATCGTGCAGCCAGAAACCTCATATGATTTGCTGTGTGAGGCAAGAAGACCTCATATGAATGGCTGGCTGTGAAGATTATGTGGAATCCTGGGGTTGGCAGTTCAAGGAGGGGCCTTTAGAATTCTCAGCCAGAGAGCTCTGAATAGGCTAGTTGCTATGGAGATGAGGCCTAGCAGCAACTCTCCTCACAAACCCAACCTCTTTATGTTAACAACCCTAAATACAGACTGGATTGGGGAATATGGGCAAAAGATACAGGTACTGGAGAAAGGAGCTTGGGGAATTAGAGACATAGGATCTCAAATCTGTGCATTTCAACCGCATCTAACTCCTAAGGTAAGGTAATTCCTAAGGTATTTCTAACACGTATTACCTATGAGAAGAAAAAACTCCGGGCAATGTTGGGTAAATACGCTAGTTTTATATATTTCTTATTGTGTATAGAAAAAGTTATTTCAACATGTGTTGATTACATGACAACCAACATCTGCTGAAATTCCATCTTCTACATAACTATTGAAAACACAGGAACCCTGTTCTTTATCTTACTTGGTAACCCTAATCATGGTGTAAGTAGAGTTGGCCCTCAGGGTTAGGGGTGCAGGACCCCCACAGAAGTGGAAGAATCACAGATACCAAAATGTATGTGTGTGTCTATGGGAAGGGGGGCAAGGCATGGTGGGGAGATTGAGCACCCAAGGTCCAAACTAGGTTAGGAAAAGGAGAGGGAGAAGGGATAGGTCAACCTGGTGGCCCTGTACCCCTGCTCTCTGACCCATTTCCTTCCATGGGTATGGGAGGGGCATTGGGGCTGCTTTGTGGTGCTGAGAAATCAGGCTGCAATCCATCCTTAGCTGGCCAGGCAGTGGCTGGAGGAGGAGGAGGAAGAGCACAAGTCTCCTTGTGCTGGCCGTGTGCTCTCTCTGAGCACATGGTCTAACTGACTAACTAGGGGGAGGAACCAGCTAGGGGGAGGAGTCTTATTTGGAGCTCCCAATGGCGCGTCCCTTCGGTGCATACAGTTGAACTCCTCTACTTCAGTCCTTCAAGTTCAACCATTCAAGTTTAGGAACAACCCATCCCTTCTTGAGTCCCTAAAATTTAAGAAGAGTTCATTTGAGCTTGGCAATCAGCAGAGCAGACGTAGCTTATACAGCTGAATTTGAGAAAGAAAGCCTGGTTATTCACCACCACCGCCACCAGAGGTAGGTTTTTAAAGGGCTGCACACCCTGATTGGGCCCCCAAGAAGGAAAGTCCCCCCAGAAATAAGCACCTGAGATGGGGGGGGTAAGGGTTGGAGAAACCCACAAATAATCAAATCCATGAAAGAGGAACTTGCAAATAATCAAATCTGTAAACCCACAAATATGGAAGGCCAAGTGTATACTTTGATTTATAAACCTAAGAGTTCAGCCATGACAATAATATTGTTGCCAGTCTTTGTTTTATATTGTGCTGTGAACCACTGCAGACTTAGTATTCCATATTAAGGATTAGACTGCTCTTAACACTTACTTTGCTTAGTCCAGAAGACCTTACCACTAAGCTGTTCAAGGCCTACTGCATTTTGGGAAATGGGAGGGGAGTTATTTAGTCTATTCTTCTTCGTGGTCTCTGTGCCTTCATACACTAGGAGCTTTAGCGCCTGCGCGGTAGCGTTCGGAAACTTCTAGAGCTTGTTCGCTTGGCGGGAACCCCTCCCCCACGCCGGTACTACGCATGCTCCTCCCGCCGAGCAACGGTCTCTCCTCAGTTCTTTCTCGTCCGCCGTCGCGTACGGAAGGTTCTTTAGTTTGTTCCTCTCACTTTTGTGCTTGGCTTGCTGTTTTCACGGTTTTACGGATTTTGGACTGTCTCTGACCTCTCTTTCGGACTCCCCCTTCGGCTTTGGTCTTTTCGGATTTTCGCAGTTTGGAGTTCTTCGTCTTATGTCCGCGCTCTTCAAGAAGTGCGTGTCCTGCGGGCGCAAGGTTGCCCTCAACGACAGCCACAAGGAGTGTCTCTTCTGTTTGGGTGAGTCCCACAACATCCGGACTTGCCCAATTTGCCGGGATTTTACTCCCCAAACTCTCCGCAACCGGTCCGCGAGACTTAAGTCTTATTGTTGGGAACAGTCTCTGCGGGCGATAGACGAGACCTCCACTTCCAAGATGGCCGACAAGAAGACGACCACGCCATCGACGGTATCGGCGGCTGCCGTTCCATCCACCTCGTCGGTATCGGGCTCGGTACCGGCGAAACGCCGATCTCGGCGTTACCGAGGATCCCGAAGCTGTCGGCGGCTGCCAAGTCAGCAAAAGGATCCTCGACGGCGAGGAAGGCTGAGGCTCCCGTGACGGAGACGCCTGCTAAAAAGCGCCCTGCTCCGGACGGAGGCAAGGGCAAGGAGAAGGAGAAGAAGAAGGAGAAGAAGCGCTCCCCGGCTGGGGACGTTCAACCTCCTACTCCTCCTCCTACTCAGCAGCCTTCCAAAGGGCGAGGCGAGTCCGTCGATCTCTCGGATGATGAGATCGAGGACGTTCCCCAACAGCGCCCGGACTCGCCTGTGGCAGACCCTCCAACCCTGGTGGAGGAGCGCCACCGCCCTCCTAGCCGTCGCAGGTCGGCCGACCTGCAGCAGAGACAGCCCTCTGCTTCTCCGGAGCAGCGTTCGACCTCCTTCCGGTCCCGGTCCTGCTCTTCCGAGCGTCCGGTGGCCTCGCCGCCTCCTAGGGAGACAAGAGAGGAACAACCTCGCTCGTCTGCCTCCAGATACACCTCGGCGTCCTACGTGGCCAGGTACGCGAGGGAATCTGAATGGAGAGAGCGCCCGGCCTCTTATCGGTCACATTCGCCATCGTACCGGGATCGGTACCATCGTGGCCCGAGTCGCTGGGAGACCTTCCGGAGGTCCCGGTCACCTCGTCGACAGCGCGAATCGCGCTCGCCTAGAGGGGATGAGGCTCGGTACCGTCGACGCCGAAGCTGATCTCCGTCGGACCGCCGCTCCTTCAGCCGCTCTCCCTCTCCTCGATATCATAGGGCGAGGGAGCCTTCACCTCGGTATCGGGCGATATCGCCACCTCCTAGGGTCACGGCAACGGCGACGCGCCCTACGGAGTCGGTGGTGACTGAGCGGGCTACGACGACGTCAGCCTGCCAGACTACCCCTGTCACCACTAAGAAGGTGAAGTCAGTAGTCAGCCAGCCCAAGCGGGACGCTGCTACTACCACCGCCCCGGCTGCAGAGAAGCCTAGGAAGGCACCACCTGTGGCGACTGCGAAGGAGCCGGAAAGCGAGCGGCGAGAGGACTCACCGACCTCAGAGTCGTACGACTCGAGTGCGGAATCAGAGGTGTCTGAGGCGGCCTCCCAGGAGTCTCCTCCGCTGGGATTCAGGGACCCGATCCCAGATTCTGCTCCAGAGGACGTCCACCAGTTCTCTGCGATGCTGCTCCGCATGGCTACTACCCTCGGCCTTAAGATCGCCGATGCGGAGCCGGAGGACGACGATCCAGCCTTCTCCGTCTTCGAGGAGAAGCGACCTGCCACGGCCCCGCTGCCTCTCCTGCCCCGGGTATCCAGACTGGTGAAGGCCGCCTGGGATAGACCGGCCTCGGCTCAGCCGATACCGCAGCGGTTAGAACACCTCTACAGGGTGCAGAAGGATAACGCCGGTTATCTCTTTAATCACCCTGCACCGAACTCTGTGGTGGTCGAGTCGGCACAGACGAAAGGCTCCGGCAGGCAACACACCACCCCGCCGGACAAGAGGGGCAGGAAGTTGGACGCCTATGCAAGAAGGTTCTATTCAGCTGCCTCCTTGCAGATCAGGCTGTCCAACACTCAGGCTTGCCTCGCGGCATACCTGAAAAAGGTGCTCGATCGCCTGCAACCGGCGATGGAGGCGGTACCGGAGGACATCCGCCAAGCCTCCTCCGTGATCTTCAACGAGGCCATCTCCATCGCTCGGCAGCAGATGGCCTCCTCCAGGCATGCAGTGGAGATTGCCTCCCGGGTCATGGCGGATCCGTCGGCCTGCGCCGCCATGCTTGGCTGCGGCCGGCCGACATCCAGGAGGACACCAGAAGGAGGATTGAAGATCTCCCCTTCGTCGGTGAGGGCCTATTCAATTCGTCCACAGACGAAGCTTTGGACAATCTCGTTAAGGCGAGGCTGACCGCCAAGAAGATCGGGCTACAACCGGCCACGCAAGCCCGCAGGACCTCCACCTTCCGCCCATCCTGGCGACGATCTTCCACCTCGTCGTTCCAGCGTTCGGCCCAGTCTGGACAGTCGAGACCGTCCTCCGGCTCATCGGCCAGACGCACGATTAGGCGACGCCCGGCTTTGTCCAAGAAGTCCTCCTCCGAGACAAAGTCTCGGTTTTGACGTGCCTGGCAGGACCTACCAATACCCACTCTTCAGCCTACCATCAGCGCTCGGAGACCGACCGACTCTTGCTCGACATCTCGCGGAGTGGCAGTGTGTCACTACGGACTCTTGGGTGCTTTCCATCGTCCGTCTTGGCTACGCCATCGAGTTTCTCGATATTCCTCCTCGAGGCGTTTACTATTCCACGCCGTCGAGTCCGGCCCTCCTGGAAGAGATCCAATCCCTCCTCCAGAAAGGGGCGATCGAGCAGCTCCCACAAGAGGCCAAGACCACCGGCTTCTTCTCCAGGTACTTCACGGTACCGAAAGCCGACGGTACCCTCCGGCCGATCCTAGACCTCAGAGGGGTGAACTACTACATCCGCCCCAAAAGGTTCAAGATGGTCACGATACCGTCGATCCTGCCCTTCCTACATCGAGGGGACTGGTTCGCCTCCATCGATCTCCGAGACGCATACTTCCATATCGCCATTCGCCCGCAGCACAGACGGTACCTCCGCTTCGCAGTCGACGACACCTGTTACCAGTACAAGGTGCTGCCGTTCGGACTCTCGACTGCCCCAAGGGTCTTCACCAAGTGCATGGCCCCGGTGGTATCCTTCCTGCGGACGAAGGGTGCTTCTGTCTTCCCTTACCTCGACGATTGGCTGTTGGTGGCGTCCTGCAAACAGAGACTTTACCACGACGTCCACATGACGTTGTCACTCCTGACCCGCCTTGGTCTACGGGTGAATCCGAAGAAGTCCCACCTCGAGCCGGCGAGGATCTTGGACTTCATCGGGGCAACGCTCGACTCAACCTCCGCCAGGGCGTACCTGCCAGAGTCTCGAGCCCAAACCCTGATCCGGGCCGCCGCTCACGCGCGTACGGCCCCGACGTTATCTGCGAGAAGCGTCCAGCAGCTCTTGGGCTACATGGCTGCGACGACCGCTGTGACATATCTCGCCAGGCTGAGAGCGAGACCTCTTCAACACTGGTTCGTCCGCATATTCGACCCCCTGCGAGACGAACAGACACTCCGACTGCAGCTGCCGGGAGACGTCCGCTCATCCCTCCGATGGTGGCAGTCGCGACGCAATCTCATGTCAGGGATGCCTTTCCAACAGCCGACACCGAAGGTGACGGTAACGACCGACGCCTCCCTGTATGGATGGGGTGCCCACTGCGGCGATCTCAGAGTCCGCGACAGATGTACCGACGACGAGACCGCTCTCCATATCAACGCGCTGGAGCTACTCGCCGTCTTGAAAGCGCTACGGGCGTTCCGCCACGTCGTAGCGGGGCGGACGGTCCTGGTTCTGACGGACAATACCACCGCCGTCTGTTACATCAACAGACAAGGAGGGACTCACTCCACAACCCTGCTCAACATTGCACTCGACTTGTGGGAATGGTGCATTCGCCTGCATACGCATCCCGTGGCAGTTCACCTGGCCGGGCAGGAGAACACCACGGCAGACGCCCTCAGCAGGGACACCTCATCCCATCATGAATGGTCTCTCTCTGGAGAGGCGTTCAGACTGATTCGGGACCGCTGGGGCAAACCATCGATCGACCTCTTCGCGACCAGGGAAAACGCGAAGTGTCGCCGATTCTGTTCCAGAGCGGGCCACGATCGTGCCTCCATCGGGGACGCTTTCCAGTTTCCGTGGACCGGGGAACTCCTCTACGCGTTCCCGCCGTTCCCGCTGCTCGGCCGGACGATATCGAAGATCCTCGCCGACCGAGCCAACGCGATCCTGGTAGCCCCGTACTGGCCGAGGCAACATTGGTTCGCACCCCTGCTACAAGCCGCACGAGACGACCTGCTCCGGTTGCCACCGACATCGGACCTGCTCTCCCACTCCGGCGGCCGAGTCCTCCATCCGGACCTGCCACGCCTGGCCCTCCATGCCTGGAGGATATCGCACTAGACGATCCCGTGCTCGGTACCGTCCTCGTCGCGGCCAGGAAGGAATCCACCCGTCGCAACTATCAATACAAGTGGCGACGCTTCCTGACCTTCGCTAACGAGAGGAGTGAGCCGGTATCGCCCGCGGGGCTCTCTGCCGTCCTGCATTTCCTCCTGCACCTCCGGCAACAGGGGCTGGCGTTTCCATCCCTGAAGGTGTATCTTTCCGCGATCGTGGCATACCAACCGCCACGATCGGCTGCCTCGGCCTTCTTCAGGAACAATACCGTTAAGCGGTTCCTGAAAGGACTTCATCATCTCTACCCGCCGGTATCGCCGCCGCTACCGCCGTGGTCCCTCTCGCTGGTGCTCTCGCAGCTGACAAAGCCGCCCTTCGATCCGATGGCGACCTCGGATGATAGGCTTCTCACCATGAAAACTGCCTTCTTGGTAGCGGTGACCTCAGCGAGGCGAGCGGGTGAGATCACAGCTCTTCGATCCGATGAGCCCTTCACGGTCTTCCACAGAGACAAGGTGGTCCTGAGACCTGACATCTCGTTCCTACCTAAGGTGGTGTCCAGTTTCCATCTCAACCAGGACATCATCCTGCCTGCCTTCTTCCCGAACCCGACGACACCGTTGGAGCGGTCTCTCCACTCCCTGGACGTGCGTCGGGCCGTGGCCTTCTACATGGACAGGACTGCTTCCTTCCGACGGACGCCGCATCTCTTCGTTTGCTATGGGCGACGTCGGAAGGGCCTCAAAGTGTCCACCCAGCGCTTCTCCAAATGGGTGGTGAGGACTATTCAACTGGCGTATGAGCTCGCGAGGAAGCCTCCGCCAGTCCTGCTTCGAGCCCACTCCACCAGAGCAGTGGCTACTTCTGCGGCCCTCCTGCGAGGAGTTGACCTGCATGAACTCTGCCGTGTGGCGACCTGGTCCCAACCATCGACCTTCGTGCGCCACTACAGGCTCGACTGCCGGTCGCGCAGAGATGCCCGGTTTGGACGTGAGGTGTTGGCTTCCGTGCTGTAGGACCTGACCCGCCGTCCGACCGGTAAACTACACAGTCTCCTAGTGTATGAAGGCACAGAGACCACGAAGAAGAAGAACAGGTTGCTTACCTGTAACTGTGGTTCTTCGAGTGGTCATCTGTGCCATCATACACACCCGCCCTTCCTCCCCTCTTTCTCAGGTCCCTGTAGGTTCTACGGCGGACGACAGAACTGAGGAGAGACCGTTGCTCGGCGGGAGGAGCATGCGCAGTACCGGCGTGGGGGAGGGGTTCCCGCCAAGCGAACAAGCTCTAGAAGTTTCCGAACGCTACCGCGCAGGCGCTAAAGCTCCTAGTGTATGATGGCACAGATGACCACTCGAAGAACCACAGTTACAGGTAAGCAACCTGTTCTTATGCTATATCATGTAAGCTCATTCAAATAATAGTGGTTCCTCTGTAAGTCAAATGCAAAAATCCTATTGTTAGTTCCAACTAGAGTAAACCTATTGAATCAGTGCAACTTGGTAAATCAGCACCTGTGTAAGTTTCATTGATTCAGTTGGCTAGTTTTGGCAGGGACTAATAATATAATTCAGGCCAAAGTGAACTGGCTAGCACCTGCACAAAGTGAAGTAATATACCAGAGACTCATATGTGGAGATTTGAACTTTTATCCACCACTAACCACATCTACCCCTTTTTTATATCCCACCACTGAGACCACCAAATTTGTGGGTTTTTACTTATAATCACCCAATGTGACAACTTCCGCAGTGTTCTCTGCAAACAGTCAGCGTGAGGGCTTTCCCTGATCCCTATCTATACCAAACACAAGGTATAGTGTGTCCTGACCTCCTGTCCCCCCTTCTGTGACACCAACTATGGGGTCAATCTAAATGCCTTTAAGCTTCTTATAAGGATTTCTACTACTTTTACCCCCCAAAAAAACAAAACTTTATTTACAGAAGTTAAACATAAAATTACAGATTATTTATATATAATATTTAAACAACACACTCTCCTTTCTCAGGCAACACACTCTCCTTTCTCAGGCAAAATCAGACTCTTACCAATCACTCAATTCAAACTCCTTCCTCTCACCCCAACCCTAGTCTCACCTGAAAGCCCTTTCAAACACTTTTTCTTGCTGCTCTCTTCCCAAGCTCTAAGCTAAAATGACTTTTACTCACTCAAACTGCCATTCCCCAACTGTCTCATGCAAAGCTCTTCAAACATTCCACCAATAAGCATTCACTTCACTACTCTATTCTCTGATCTGTCTCAACACTACTTACCTCGCACTCACACAATAAATCAAACAACTATTTTATATACAAACCGATGACATATACACCCTCCAGTGTACTTGCATGCTTTATAGAGAAGAGCACCCGTCCTGACACTGTTTTCTCTTACCTGTTCATGTTGTACTCAGTGATGTACTTGGTGCAAAACTCATTGTAAAAAGAGGTGCACAGACCAAAAAGTAATGTGTATGATTTCCATATTGTTTCCTGTGTAGCTAGCATCTTTGTCTCACAGAATCACAGACCGTTTGGAACTTAACCTGATTCAGGAATGCCCTAGTCAAAACATGGACCTAATTGCAACATGCAAAAGAACATGAATTTTCTTTAGAAAGTCCAGAATAATTTTTATCATTGCTTATATGGCATAATGTAACATATTCAATAGTTTTATGAGCATTAAATACACTCGGTTTATTGAAGACAGCGATGGAATGTTACTTGAAAAATATAGAGTTCATTTACAAGAGAATTCTCAGCTTGTCTAGTCAGAACTAAACCATTGAGTTCAGTGGTGCTTATTCCCAAATAACTGGATAGAATTACAGACTTATAGGACAGTCTGGTATATGCCTACTCAGAAGTAGGCTTTGTTGAACTCAGTAGAGCTTTCTCTCAGAGTATGTGACTCTACCCTCAGGCTGCTTCTAAAAATCACAAAAGCTGGTAGTGTCATGAACTTGTATTTCAGATGTGTGAGTAATTAACAGAGGTGGATTCTACACAGTTTATAAAAATGCAAGTTGGCAAACTGCTTCATTTTAGCTGAAGGCTGTTATTCTACTTTTATTAAAGTTGTTCTGTACTTGAATTTCTGTTAGAAGAAATGTGTTAATTAACAAAAGAACTCACAATTGAGAGAGAGAATGTTTAAAATCCCAAGAGCTTTTAGGAGCAGGATTTACCGTTGGTGTCTTCACTGCCCATCCGTTTCCTTTTTCATATAAAAACTGCCTGATGCAGCATGGGATAGCTACTCTTTGGGAGGGAGAAGCAATACAGATGTATATCCAGATACTTTTCTATATTGTGGCCGTATTTAAAAAAAACTATAAATAAATATAAATGTAGTATTTTTCTAATTTGAATTTCTACTGAACTTTATATTTCTGTGAACTAGATCTCCCTGCTAAAGCAGAATCTGGAAATGCAGCTTTCCCAGTCTCAGACTTCAATGCAGCAGCTGCAGGCACAGTTTAGTCAGGAGCGACAGAGGCTGGCCCAAGAACTTGAAGATCTGGAAGAAGAGCATCAGCAGAGGCATAAGTCCATGAAAGAAGCTCATATTCTTGCATTTCAAAACTTGGAAGAAACAAGACAACAAGAACAAAAGGCATGTTCATATGTACCTTTATAGCATCTGACATTTTCAAATGGCAGGCCACAAGAAAAAGAGAAACATGAACTCAGAGAAAGGTTATTCACTCCTAAAATTGTTAGAATAGGTTATTATCTGACCAGTTATCCCATATTCTCTAAAAGCTGTGTAAACTCAAGGTTGTGGATACTGTTCATCCACTGGGGTCTCCACCCATATCGTGCCCCCACCGTGATCTGCCTACTCTTCTGCTAATTGATTGAAGAGGGGAGGACTTGGGAGGAAAAATCTATGAGAGCAGGGAGGGAGAATCCAAGGCCAGGAGTCTGTGTCCATCCTTGGAGAGGGATTTCTCATCTATCTTGTGGCACCCAGAATGCTTTCACAAGGACTGTAGTATAGCAGCTTGAGTTCTAAGCATTTTGACTTCTGCAAATGGGGTTTTTCTGAACATATTAATACCTTTCTTTTTGAGTGATTGTGCTTTGACTGTAACTATATTGGCACACACTATATTCATTCACTGTTAGAGTGATAAAATTTGATTTGACTTGAAATTGATACTAGTCACCATTATATATTATCAGCAGACATTATCACTCTACATTTGATTTATTAGTAATTCTGTTTTTGTAAATTATACTTTTCTAAACTTAAACATAGCAAGATACTATTGCATCTTATGTGTGGGAATGCACATTTTCAAAAGTTTACTCCTCACTGGGTGAGATCATGAGAATTTTTGTACATTTTGTAATAACGTTTTACATTTCTGGATCTTTTGGTAAAAAAATTCATGAAGCTATTTTGTGCAAAAAAAATTTTTGGCTTTATTTTTGCATAAAGCAAAAAAAAAAATCTCACTGCAGTTGACTTTAGTTTTATTGAGATATCTTAACATGTTGAAATAGTTTCTTGTCAAGGATGATAAAATTTGTGAATATTCTTGACATATTTAATCAAGTGTTGAACATTTTATCTACATGTAGAGCAATTTTCTTTTTAAATTACTTAGGAACTGGAGGAGCATTTGCAACAAAAGCACTCAGAAGAACTTCAGGCACTGAAAGAAGCTCACAGACAAGCTATGGATGCTTTCAAACTGGAAATGGAACAAGAACTGCAGACTCTTCGCTTTGAACTGGAAGATGAAGGAAAAGCTATGCTTGGTACTGTGCTTTTATGTCACCAACTACAACTTAAGCCAGGAAAACTTGATTAGTATCAAGAGAGCAAGGGTAAAAGCTGAAGTGAAATGAAACATGACTCTAAAGATTTAAATTAAAACTTTTGAATGCTGGAAGAATAAGCACTAGCAGACTCAAACTGAAAACTGATACAAGGAGAACATCTCCTAGAAGAAGTGTTGGTATGGGCATGTTAAGCCTTTTACAAATCACATAGAAAGGATGCTTTTGGTTTATATATATATTGTAACCCTATTAGTTTCATTACAGATTCAGTAGCACCTTTGCATAAGGAAGCATACTCACAATTGGTCTGATTCTCAACAATTTAGAGTGCTTTGACACACTGAGACTCTCCATTGAGAAAATGGGGAACGTTGTAAGATTTTCCACATTCCTTTTTTATTAGAAAGGGCCAAAACTGTATAGAAAGCAATGATCTGTGCAGAAAACAGGAAATTACTAAATACTGTATATTATTTTCTGCACAAAAATATTACTTTCTGTGCAAAACCAAGTTTTTCCAAAAACATTTCTTTCACAAAGAAATCCTCAAATTGTAAAAAAACAAAACAAAACACGAAAACATGCACAAGTATGTTTAGCAGGGAGTGGGCTTTTGATATTTTTTGATGATGCATACAAGAACAGGATAAGTAAACATGTACATCCCTACAGTACTCCTGTACTTGAGAATGTGGACAGATACAAGTAACTTTACTACTGCTTGTTTAATTTTCAAGGAATGATATTAGTGCTATCTTGGTTGAGTAGTATACCAGGAAGGCTTTCGGCCTCTAAAGAACTATGTAAATAATAAAAACCAAACTAAAAATTTAAAGCATCATAAAACACCGTGGACCTTTCCACACCCCACCCTCAACCCACAAGGGTGACAAGATCTCAACGGGATCGTGAAGATGGTTCTGCATGATGTTGTCGCAGTCCCACTCGTCACAGTTGTGGAATAAATCGTTGATGGTTTCTCCGGTCAATGAACCATGATTGTGCAGTTGTCTCGCTTCCCTCTCACACTTACCTGTTGTGCAGAATGTCAGGAAGTCTAATGGCTGTGCTTCCTCCCCCCGCACAACCTGGGAAAGTGCCAGGCTGCACTGTGGAAGGGAAAGGCAGAGCCATCACGCTTCCGTGTGAAGGGGAGCACTTCCTCCCTCTTGGGAGAGGTTTTCCCCAGATCCCCACACAATGGATTTGACAAAAGGTAAAGTGAGGAAAGGGCCATAGGCATGGGACAGCGGAACTGTGCTGCTTTTTATGAATATCATATGTGATACTTAAGTAGCCACATTTTATGCAGCACTCAAAATTACTAGCATTTTTTGAATAATGAAATTGTAATATTTTTTGTTTTAGAAGTTTTTATTAAACATTAAACCAAAACATAGAACAGACATCCACAATACAATACCTAACCAAATAGAAAATCAAGCAAAACAAAAAACAAAAAACCAGAACAATACAATACCTATAAAACAGTAAATCTTACATAACTAAACTATAAATATATAACTAAATACATTAGAGTCCCGTTTATCCGACGCTTGCTTATCCGACCATCCGGATTAACCAACGTTGCGACCGCCTGGGGGCATGGCTGTGGGCATTTCCGCGCGCCCCAGACATGCCCCGACACACCCCCAAGCCCGCCTCGACACGCCCCTGACACACCCCCAAAATGGCCGCCGCCACGGGCGTCCGGGTAATCCGATCCTTTCGGCTATCCAACACTGCAGCCGCCCGTTTGGGTCAGATAACCAGGACTCTACTGTATACAACTATGACTCAACTATTTACAAATTGGTTCTGACCCTTGTTGCAAATAGCTCTTACTAGTTAATTATACTTAACTTTTAAATCATTACATAAAATCTAGGTTAATTTTGTTGCTCATAGTATTTATACCCTTAACCAAGTACCAATAAAAAAATTAATTAGTCAAGTACAACAGGAACAAACAATTGTTAATAATATCATATTATTAATATACTTCTATTCTAAAAAATTGTAATGTTTGAATGTCAAGAAAATGGGATAATCATGTGGATTATTTGCAACCAAGTAGTAATACTGTGAAACAGTCCTAAATCTGTAGTCTTTCTAATGCTTAATCTGAAATAGAGCAGCTGTTAATTCCCCTTTTTCAATGTTATTTTCTCACACATTCTCAGTTATTAATTCATTCCTCTTATCACTCATATGACAAAAAGAATTACATCTGCCAAAGGGTGGAAAATAAAAGGAAAACATTTCCCTTGAAATCTAGGAGTTTTGCTGTTCTAGAGAACAATAAACCTAATAATGCCTAAGAAGATAAGAAGATAGAAGACTGAGTTTCCTTATTATTTAAAAAGGTTTTTTTTTAAAAAAAAAATCTATTTGTATCTCCTAGCATCTTTGCGTTCAGAATTAAATCATCAGCATGCTGCAGCAATTGATCAACTAAGGCATAATCATCAACAAGAACTAGGAGCTGCTAAAATGGAACTGGAAAGAAGCATAGAGCTCAATAGGCACCAGGTATTTTTCTTTCTTACATTCAAAAGAGTGTAAATATCATTCCATGCGTGGCACAGAAGATTTCTTTAAACCATATAAAGATCATAACTTCTCCAATCTACTTTTTGAGAAAGGACTTAATCTTTCAAAGGTGCCTAGCTATATATTTTGCTTCCCAGTAGTATGAATACCAGTGTTCATGTTGCCACAAGAACATCAGCTACACAGGAGAAGGTGGCAAGTTTCCCTCAGTTGCATCCCCATGAGTTCCCAGTGCTAGTCTTTCAAAATGTAATCATAACTGTTAACTAGTAAATACAAATGTAAAAAGTAAAAAGTCTGTTATATTCAAAGTCAGAGAAAAGGACTTCATAGCAATGTTATAAATGGTTCTTTACTGATATTTGATTAACAGGAAAAGGAATTTGTGTGCCGGATATCAGATTTGCAGGATGAGCTGAGGCATCGAGATCATCATATATCTGAACTGGATAAAGAAATACTTGCTTTGCATGAGAATATAAGTGCACTAACCAAAGAACTAGAGTTTAAAGGAAAAGAAGTTCTCAGAATAAGAAGTGAATCTAACCAACAGATTAGGTATGATTATTGGTGATGTCAGGTAACATGTTCTGGTTGATGCAAAAACTAATGAAGAACAGAACTTTTTTTTTTTTTAAGTACACAGAATATTTTAGGCAGTAAGAGTCAAACTGCTTTACCAATATAAAAATGTTGATTGATGTGACAGTACAGTTTATCACATGATAGTCTAATTTGCCCAGATTAGAAACTAACAGTTGGTAAGGTACACTCTTAATCAACTAATTAATGTTAATTAAGATATCCTGATATGCACTTTGTTTAAATTTAGCATGTTTATAAAGCATTAAAGGAGATGACTTTTAATGAAATAAGCTAGAAGTTTAGAGAAACACATTGAGTACAGTTAGATTTCATAACTGTTATCAGTGATGCTGAACAAAAAGCCTTTGCAAATATGGCAGGAAATCAAGATGAACAAAGCTGACTGATGCAAGAATAACTTTTTTTAACATAAAATAAATTAAACAGGCTGTATGAACAAGATTTAAACAAGAAACATGAGAAAGAGCTGGATGTCATGACAGCAGACCACATCAGAGAGAAACAAAGCATGCTGGCAGATTTTAATAAGACTCAAGAGCTGCTCAAGGAAATTAATTCAGCTTTGCAAGTTTCGTAAGTTTTATTACATTAAACAATTTCATATGTGGACTGGGTTTGAGTGGAGTGATCTATAATATTAGATAGGCACGCTCATATGGAAGCACTTCTAAATGAAAAGCCTAAGTTTGTCTTGCTTGGTACACCCAATTGTATTTAACTTTGGTGGGAAAATTTAGAACTACAATATTCAATACTACAGTATTGAAGCCATAGAGAAAAAAATACAGAACTTTCTCAAAATTTAACATTTTGAAAGAGTTGGCATGTGTTTTTCTGTTTTTCTTTTTCTTTTTTTTTTATTGTTGAGAAAATTTAAAATGGCAGAGGGGGATGCATATTAGGAACAAAGTTTTTGTAAACCAGCTGAACTTCATTAAAACATTACCAAGGTTTCTATTTTCTCTGTGTCTTAGAAGGCTTTTCTTTGAAATGGAAGATTTTTGTTTTTATTTTCTTTCTATAATTCATGAATTATTCAAAAAAAGATTTTCAGAATTTTTCTTCCTTGTTTTAAAATATGCATAATCCAGCATTTACAAATAGTGTGGTATGCTCTATATGTCTATTCAGAAATTATAGACACACTGAGTTCAGTTGTACTTTCACTTGTATTTACATTAGCTATGTAAATCATCCCTTATTTTATTCTTCCATGTAAGAGCAAATAGTTTTAAAGTTTTTCCTTGTTAGGCAAGATTTCTGCACTTTTTTAAAAGTTTTTTTCTGCATTTTGCATGTTTTTTGGAAAACAATCAAATGAGCAAATAACTCCTCTGGGGCAAAAAACAATGTTTTGCACATAAAATGTATTGGTTTTATGGAAAAACACCTTTGTGTGAAAAAGGGGGATGTTGCAAACAGTTTCTTTGGAAATGCACTGATTTTGCACAAAACCCAGATATTTTTGCATTGAGTCCCAAAATGTTAAAAATTTGACAGCTGTTGACAATTTCTCACTGTGGATGAGAACATTTGCAAGCATTCTTTAAAATCCCAGTATACACAGATTAAAAATGTGTAGAATCACAGTGTAAAATACACTTGGTTCATTAAATACGTATAATAATATTGACTGTGGATGAGTGTTTCTGCCTAGTTCATATGACAAAGGAGCATGCCAAAAGACACTCAACATATTACTAATGGAACAACAGCGAGGCAAAATACATATTTTATTTAGCTTGAAACTTGTTTTCATTGAAAATTGTGTCTGCCTGAATCTCTTTGGATATATATACTCCTGATCCCTTTCATGCCATTTATCTGTGTCTCCATCTTGTTGTTTGTTTCATCCTTCAAGGGAAGTAAAAAGGTGAAAAAGAAAAAAAAACCTATCATTTTCATAGTTTTACTTTAGAGCAGAAAACAAAAGTCCTTTTTAATGAAATTACTATTTTTAATATAGAAATAAACAAAAACTTTAATCCATGCTTTTGGAAAGATAGTTCAGCTAAATGTAAACAATTTTGCATACTGGAATATTCTTCTACAACTCAGCCATATTCTTCTGGTCTTCCTTCTTTCTGGGCACAATGGCCCAGAAGCACATGTTGAACAACCTTTGTGCCCGAGATATGTGTAAACTAGTGTTTAGATTTATAATTACGTGGAAAATAATATCATGAAGCTGATTGCTAATGTTCAGGAAATTGAATTCTTATTCTTAAGATGGCACAATCTAGGTCACCCTTATTCCTTCAATGTAGAGTAAGGTATTTCATAAAATATAACCATAATCATTATAAAAATAATGATCATCCTATTAAAAGAACATCATAGTTCTTAAAACATCAACAGCAGTCAATAAAAAATAGCTGCAACTCAAGAAAGCAGACTGATTTTTTTTAAAAAAATTAAAGGTTCTCAAATGTTCCCAAAAATGCAGCTTCCTGCATTTTTAGTGGAGACTGTTTCATAAGTGGGTGGCCACCCCCTTAGTGTCTTTCATACATGAGCTAGAGGACACAGCATTTCGCTGGCAGATCATAAAATCCTGAGCAGCTTTGCATTGGTGCAAATAGTCTTTCAGACATCCTGGTTCCAACCCAGCCAAGGCTCTCAGGTCCAAATCCAGCACTTTAAAATGGGTCCAGAAACAGTCAATGTAACAGGTTTGAAAATGGTGTAATATGTTCTGAGCATATCAGCATTCCTGTATTCTGTACTGAAATTCCAGACGCTCTTTAAAAGTAGCCCCATGTAATTCTCATTGTGTATGTAACCAAAGTATATCTCACAGAGATTGGCCCCCTTTCCATAAACTGCACAACAGCACTCCTGGACACTGTTGTCATCAACAGCTCTGCAGAAAACATCAAATTCAAGGTGATGTCTAGTTGCATAATTCCACTATTGGAACGTACTCCATCAGCAGAACTGGGAAACCAGCAATATTGCTTCCTTCCATAATGCCTGCAAAATATGCTTTGAAGCACTGGGAACCTACAAGGCAAATGTTCATATGGGTGGGGGCAGGGGTCAGATAGGAAAAAAGAAGGTCAAGTCCAGTCATGCTGGAAGACTTCTGCAAACACAAAGTTGGATTTAGCACTTAAACTTGATACCTGGCTCTTCAGCCACATGTAAGCCATCTTGAAGGAGGTGTGCACCTCCATCCATATTAACAGATTTTCTAATGCATATGACTTCTGTTTTGTCATAATTTAGTATTAGTTTGGTCATCCTCATCATTCTCTGTTCAGAACAAGAGTGATGATTCAATACAAAATAACTATCTGCAGTTGTATTTAGAAATTACTAACATTTCCACAAATGCAAGGCTTTATTTTCTTGGGTTTTTCTCTACATTTTTAAAAATTGTGTGCTTATTTCCATTCTCTCCTTTAATGCTTCTTCACTATTTAGATTTTTTTTCTTACAGTTTTCTTGACTTGTTATTTTTCTTTTGTGGTGCTTGCATTGGTTCTACTATATTTTCTCTATAGGTAATCTAAAAATGTCTTGCTCATTAGCTGATTTTATTATATGGTATCTTTACTGAGGAAATAAATAACTGGTTGCATGGCTTCTGTTGCTGATTGTGACAGAGGGAGATCAGCATGCTCAGAATTCTGTTTCCTTTATTGTAGCTGACAATGGAAGAAACCTGCATGTATGTGGAAGGGTTATATCATAGCCCTTATGATTTGTTTCTTAATGAAGTTGGTTTGTTGGTACAAAGTTATGGCATTATATTTGGAGTTTGTATTGTTATTAAGCCATGTTTTTGTCTCCTATAAAGTTTAGAAGAAATGGAAGAAAAATATCAAAACAGGGAATCAAGACCAGAAGATTTGCAGCTTATTGCCGAGTTGAAAGACCTGATCGCTGAGAGAGATCAACTGATAAAGAAACTGATTGTAAGACAGTTTGTTCCCTTTTTGGTATAAGTATGCCAAAGGCTAATAACCCTTGCCTCATCTCCCAAGAAGTAAAGGAGACTCAAAAGTTGATATGTTATTAGAACATAATACTAAAGAGTAGTTACATCTGAAGAAAAACAAGACAAGAGATACTTTGAATTATTTTTATTTCATTTGCATAAACTTCAGATATAATCTTGTATTTGCTTTTACATTAAGCCTGATTCATTTTTAAGAATCATTTTGCTAGCCTAAGGATATAACCCTAACTGTAAAACAATACATTTCAAAAATAAATTAAGTTCCAGCTCTGTTTCTGCAGCCCACAACCACATAAGACTGCTTTACAACTCTTTAAGCATCTGGGTGCTTACTGCTGATACTTGCCATTTATTTCATCCATTCAGGATTGTATAAATGGTTTTGTAGATTGAAGGGAATTCTTTCAGTTCATTCAGGATTGTATAAAAAGGGTGTGACTGAAATTTAATAAAAGGAACATTAAATGATAATGGCATCTTCATTTAAAATTAGTGATTATATTTCCTAAAAATAATGTAATGTTTCCAGTGATTTTGGGGGGGTCTGCAAGCATGGTACCCTCTGTGGACTTCCTTAACCTGGAAGAGGTAGGGAAGGCAAGATGAGTACAAAGCTGTATTCTCTGGGTATTCTATACAAAGTGGAAATGGTTGTGCTGTTTGGAATGATGGACTCTAGCAAATGCATGACCAGCATTTTCTTGAGTTGGTCCTGCATAGCCTTATGCCACTACAGCTGCTGATATCATTCAGTGTTAGACATTTAAAATTAGCACAAGGCCACACTTAATATGCTATTACAGCAGTCACAGAAGCTTTCCCTACCACAAAAGCTGGTGTGACAATAAAATGGCTTGCTAATGTTCAATATAGCAAAGAGGGTAGGGACATACATGGAACCAATGCACACAATTCTAGCAAAAGATAGTTAGGAAAGTCAATACAACCCCAGATTTATATTGGTAACAGCTAGATATTAATCACCATATGAATGTAAGAATTACCTCCTGAGGATTAACATGGCTATCTTCTAGACTTCTGTTTATACATTACTGATTTTAATTCAATTCAGCATCTTCAGATTTGAATTCTTCTTAATTATTTGTGGACAGCATAGTAGCTTGAGGTGCGTAATAGGGAAATATAGTTGCTAGTTATCAAACATGCTTGATACAATATAAACTTTATTGTTTGTTCTTCATCAGGATGACAAAAAGTTCTATCAGCTGGAACTAGTCAATAGGGAGACTAACTTCAACAAAGTGTTTAATGCAAGTCCTAATGTTGGTGTTATTAACCCTCTGGTGAAGGTATGTATTATAGTTATAATGTTAAAATGAGGAAAATGTGGGTTGCTTCTACTGAACAAAGAACAGATGAATAATAGCTGTGGGGAAAAAATTCTGAAAGCCCTAAAGACAGTTGCACAGGTGGATATGGTCACCAACAGCCTCAGTACTCTGAGATTTTTCTCTTAAGTTATTTTGGATATACTGTTATTGAGTATTGAGGTTGATATGGTTTATATCTTTGTAGTTTATTGCAATGGTGTTAAATAGTATTTTAAATGCATATATTATACAGTAGTATTTAATACAGTTGCTATACTAGGTGTTATCTTTAGTTTTTTAATGGAGACTTTTCTCTTGATAAAGGATTTTCTCAAACTATCCTGGTACTCATATCTCCCTGTGCTGTCTTTTTACAGTTTTGGTTCGCCACTGTGCCCCTTGGAAATCAAGTTTTGCCAATAATCCAATTCAATATCATTCACATTTTTATATTAATTATATTAAGTTGTCTAGTGTGTTAGTACAGCTTGTTAGGATTAAATGCAGATAAAATATGTTTGTCCTAATAGAGGAGGCCTGTGATGGTTCATTTCCCCATCTTGGTAATCTCCGCATGGTTAGTGTTGGATCTAGATTTGCTGGAATTGGAACTCCACTAGCTTGATTCTTTTGGAGATAGAAGGCAGGGAACCAGCTTTTGTGAATATCTCCTTCAATCTCTCCCCCTACCCCCAATGGCCCTTGAAAATCTGCATTAAAGGATTGCAATACTTTTTAGAACAGGATGACGGTTGGCACTGGGAGCTGGAGAGGGACCCAGAATATGACCAAAATTTCCTTCCATTAACAGAAGTAGACCTTCATTTGATCATTCTGTTGTGCATGGATGTGCATTTGCTACTGATGGGATCAAAAAGCCTTCTCTATAGTACACCTGCTATGGAAAAGAAGCCGAGCCATGTTGGTGCAGAAGATTTACAAAATTCACAGTTAGGCAATGTATTTATCTGGACCACAGGAAATGTCAAAATAGTATGGAGGAACTGAAATTCTGAACTGATACATTGACCAATTTTTTGGTGATATGTGTAATTTATGTGAAAGTACTGTCAGTGACATTGCCAGCTCATTTTCTCTGAATCTTACAGTAAGGATATTTCTGAAGAGTAGCTACATCTGTGCCATCTAGTGGAAAGAATGATAATTTTTATATTATTTTGGCACGAAGCTAGAATTTAAAAAGAAAACCCTGAAGTTTCTTCCACACTAGCCCTTTTTTCTGGAATTCCCATTCTTTTACAGAAGATTCAAATGACTGATCCTTTCAGATGGAGGTTGCTTAACACTGTCAATCACTGCTCTTATGGTGTAAGCTAAAATTAAATCCCCATTTACTGTTCATATGGCAGGGAGTCTTTGATTATCTTGCTGTGTACCATCCATATAATGGGCAGAAGATTGCTGCAGTGTTAAACCCAACCATTTCTGGAACTCTCAAGGTTGACCCACAGTTTTTGTCTCTACATTTTGAAGTGGTGGTTCTTAGCACCATTTTAGCACTTGTTTTACACACTCTTATGAGTCTTTACCATACCCACCACATATATCATACCTGCCACATATACAGATAGCCTTACATTCGAGTAAATATGATTTCAAAGGAGCTGTAAATCTTGATTCTGATCAGTTTTACAACCCTGCCAGGAAATTGATTCACTAGTTTTTTCTAGTCAATTTCAAACAAGCCCCTTGATTCTTTTCCAGTTGTTTTTCAGGCATGAAAACAGCAGGATCAGTCCTACTTTGGTGGACATTTGAAGAATCTGTTTTGATTCTTTCCAATGGCTTTTTTCCTGAAAGGAAGAACTAAAACTGCTGTGAAATTTGCAAGATGTGTGTTGGTTTCATTTTCCTCTAGGGCAGTTCTTCCCATAGTTTCAGTTTATCTATTCCACTATAGTGACACTTACAAATAATAACATCAGTAAGGGGATTGCAGCCTTTCAGATAGATCCTACAATTTTATTCAGAACTAAGCTCTGCTGTCTTCCATGACATTGCTCCCTAATTCGTTACTTCCAAGAACTCTTGGGAGATGAGAAAGGACTTGTTTTTGTGGTTTCCCACCAATATCAGTCTTTTGCTTCCGCTTGATGGATGTGGAGACCTTATTTACTGATTTTCTTTAACTTTTTTCTGTTTTTATAGCAAAATAGCTTTATAAAAATGAAAGTGGAAAAAAGAAGGCAAGGAATTCAGAAATTAGAGCCTCTCTTGCCACTTACATGAAAAACAGAAACTGACACTGTGGATACTGACAGAGGCAATGCAATCAAAAATTAATGGGATATCACTGATCACCTAACAAATCAAATAGAAACAATTAAAAGATGTACAAACAGGAATGTTCCAGTGACAGCTGAAAGGACTTTTTTTTTTAAACAAGACTTACTGTGCTATATTAAGTACCCTGTGGAACCTCTATTTTAATCACTTTCAATTAATTTCAGAAAAACTACTTTAGTATTGCTGAAGTTTTCTAGTGTGGAAACAGTATAAAAATGAGAAGGCAGAAGAACTTTAGCTGAAAAGATTCCTTCAAAATATAATGAACAGCTAGTCTATTAATGGCTACTGGTCACAACAGTTGTGCCTCTTCGTAACAAGTATTGGGGAAACATGCAAGAGGATGCTCTTACATTTGTGTCCCTCTTTGAGCCTTCCAAAGCCACCTAGTTGTTCACTATGGGGATAAAACGGTGATCTAGATAAACTTTTGGTCTAATCCAATACGGTTTTTGCAATGTTCTTTCCATTTCCATAGATAAAAACATCTCTGGGTATGCATTTTCCATTTTTTTAAAAATCAAGCTACACCCTGATTTCTTTTAAAAAAATAGATCAATTAGGTTGCTGGAAAGGCTTATCAAGCCCATTATTTCCTGAGTAATTTATAACACACCAGCTTGGATTTCGACTTGCTTAATTCCTGTTTAGATCTAGTGTCACAATCTCTGCTGTATTCTCTTTTCTGTGAATTGAAAGTTGCATTCATCAGAATAATTGTTCTATCAAGAGAAGCCATATAAATAAATATGAAGGTTTTAGTATTCTCTATTGTGTAGAATTTTATTCCTTCTTTCAAATTTTCTTAATTTTCCCTTAGAAATTAAATTTACTGATACTGATAAAGAAGTTGCTGGTAACCCAGTTTTCACTCTAACTGTACAGGGCTATGGAATAAGTGTGACTATACTAGGAATTAACATACTTTAAAAAAATTACACTATGATGTTCAGCTGCCATATTTGTACAGCTGGATATTATGAAATTAGAGCTGGTATGATGTTTGCAGTAACAAAGAAGCACTTATTCTTTTCCTGCAGTAATCTGAATGCAGTAATTTGTTAACATTATTTAAAACTTAGCCTCACTATTATTCAACTGACTGAAGCATTTACCTTTCATATCCCTCTGGATAATTACCCCAAATGCAACAGGGTCAAATTGCAATAAATAAATTATCCCTAAACCTGGTAAATAAAAACAAAAGTTGTAATCCATCCCCAGCAGTTTCCTCACCTGTGCAGGTCCTTCCTCACATTTGTTATTTTTAATGCAGCAAAAGAAGAAGAATGATAAATCAGCAAACAGGTTTGTGAGTGTCCCCAATCTAAGTGCTCTGGAATCTAGCGGAGTGGGCAATGGACATGCTAACCGCCTGGACCCTATTCCTAATTCACCCATCCACGATATTGAGTTCAACAGCAGCAGACCACTTCCACAGCCAATACCACCCAAAGAGCCCAAGGCGGTTTTGAGGTGAGCACTGCCTCACCAGTTTTTTTGTTTTTCCTAACTTGGAGAAAAAATGATTTCTTTTTAGCTGAACCCCACTTGTCTTTAGATGAACACAGGAGTACAAATTTTATTTTGAAATTCTAATTTTCACACTATATTTTAAGCCTCTTTACAGTATCCCTTTTTTATTGTAAAATTTGTAGAAATGTGATTCCCTCCCTTGCCTATTATGTCTAGAATCTGTCTTTTAAATTTTTAAGGAGATACATTATCAGATATGGTTCACATGTTTTCAATTGTTTATGTCAATGAACAATTGTGTTAAATGTGTGTGTAATTATTGGCTATAACACGTTATAATCCCCATAATAAACGTCATTATCATGTAAGAGTGCTTCTTCCCTGACAAAACGGTTTACCTTGTTAAATGAATGTGTATTGTTTTATTCTTTTTCCTTACCTCAGAAAAAAAAATCTTTCTTGGAAGCAAGCTTAGAATATATGTCAATATATGCATGTATAAGGTATCATTTAATGCTCTGCTTCAGCATTAAAATATTAAGTTTAGCTTGCTTTAGGAAGTGAGGAAATGGGTTTTACTACAGACCAAAAAACATAACATGTCATATTCCGAGAGGATAAGTGCCCTCTCCATCTTGCTTTTTTAATTCAGTTTCACTGCTACCTCCAAACTAGATCTGGGGACAGAGGAAAGAAGAGTTAGAGTTAGAGTGCTAGCATTTTATTTCTAAAGGCTAAGTTAAATACCTGTAATGTGTAATGTTCCTTATTTTTCCCTGTGCATGTGGCATGCATGTGTGTTCAGACGTCACTAACATGCATGTGCATGAATTCATGGACTGTGATGCTGGAGTTTCCATTGCAAATTATTTCGTGCATTGTATTGCCCTCAAAACGGTAGGGATTATTTTCTTAATTTTAATAGCCAAAAATTTCATTTTACTAAAGCATTATATATAGACATTACATCATGCAGGTTTACTTGGAAATTATGTTTATGGATGTTTGTTTTGCATTGGATTCATTGTTAATAATGTCTCCATTCTCCATGTGCATGAAAATACAATATTTCATTTGCATTATGAAACATTTAAAATATGTATTTGTTCAGTTATGGACAACTAATCATTCAGCATGTCTTTAAAAGTATGATGCTCACATCATACTTCTGACAACAAACTTGACCAGAAGAAAAGGATGCTAAAAGAGGATCTTCCCCCAAAAAAACTTTTCCCACAACACTATATTTTTAAATACAAAAGCAACAATCCATTCATTTTTCTTTTTCAAAATACTGTTTTTCTACCTTGTCATGTGGCTTTAGTGACTTCGTGCTGCTGATGCTCTCCAATGGAGTGGATGACCAGAGGTAGAAAAAAGGGCATTAAAATAAATCATGTGCTATTCAGATGTGATACATGAATTGTAAGTGTAGAGTATGTGCTTTACTGTGCATTGGCTTCACTCTGCTTTTTCTAGGCCTTTTTTAATTTCTCCATTGGTTGTGGGTTAAATCTCTCTTCTCTTTTTATGAATTCAGCCCTCCTCAGAATGAAGCTTCTCCAGTGGCTTCACCAGATCCGCAACGTCAGGAATGGTTTGCCCATTACTTCACATTCTAAGAGATTATTTTTGTGTGTGGCACAGCGTGGTGTGGACTGTTCATAAGAGCATGACCTTAAACCCTTTTGTGAACAAGCTTTCCTGTAATATGTCAAACACTGTGAATGAGAAAGTATTTGTCTCTGATTTGAAAATGCACTGTATTTTATGTGATATTTGTTGGAATCACTCACCATGGTAATATAAATGTGCTTAATGACACTTATTTTTATTTAAAAATGAAAAAGTATTTAAACTTTGTAATTATTGCATAATAAATTTTCATAGAAGAAACTTCAAGTTTCCTTCTGCTTTTCCTATAAATATGTATTTCTTTGGTTCAGGACAAGCTTTCCTCTCTTGTCTCCCCCTACCCCCTCAAATGCAATCAATTGCATGGTTATTGTATACAAAATACACTGTCAGCAGTTTTAAAAAAATCAGACTGTGGCAAGATATGTTTAAATACTTTTATTTTTATTTACTAATCTTGTAGAACTGACTTTGAATATTGTGTTTACTCTAAAAGTGGTGAAGAATGCAAAATAAATAAGCATATAGTAGTATAGCAGATGGTCTTTAGAGCTGAGTGATTTTAAGATCATAGTAAAAAAAAGGCATCCTTATTTCTTGTCTGCAATTGATCTGCCCTCTAGGAGTTATAATTACTACATTTTATTGTTGAATTTCAGCTAAATTTTGTCATACATGTTTTATAAATATTTACAATGCTCTTTAGAACATTTGAGGTACTACAATATGTCATGCTGTGTAAGCAAAGACTCATTTATGGAAATCTGCATTTTGAGGACATTATCATCCTTTGGGCAAAACTCAGGCTTTTTAAAAAAAAATAGTGCTAAATCAATTATGCATAATAAAGCATGTAAATCATTCATTAGAATTCCAGCATACTTAATTTGCAAGGAAAAATGTTCCTTCTTACATTATAAAATTAAGCCAGGGACCACATGACCTTTTTCATACAGAGAGTGAGCCTGATTTTCCACTCTGTTACACTTCTTTTACAATTGTACAAGTTCTCTCCAGAAAAGATGCAATACACTGGCAAATCTGGTTTATATACTTTTGTTGATGCTGTTGTTGTTAATTCCAAGATTACCACAATGTAATCAACACTGGTAATCTCAGGGAGAATTTTTTTGTTTTATGAATGTACATTAAGATTTAATCTTTGTATCTTTAAAGGGGGGGAAGGGGGAGATTGCTTGGTTATTTTAAATAAGATTTTTATCCTTAGATACAAAGTATAGCTCTTCATTATCTCTGCTGAAGTCCTGACTATGTCTTCCCATTATGCAGAAGCATAATAATCGAACAAAGGTACCATCACTAGTCAATAAGTTTTATATGTAGGATATGTATAAAAATAATTTGTATGTTTTCATATAAAAATATAAAATATTCTAAATCAAAATTTTAAAAATATATTTCCTGTAAACTCAGCCTGAAAGCTTCACTGGAAGCAGTGTTCTAATGCTCTCCTGCAAATCTACAGCAGTACTTGGCAGATACTCTATGGTTGATGGATTTAACTGTAGATATACGGAGCCTTTACATTAGAAGAAAGCCATACTGAATCAAAGTCAGATTTCTTGGCTGTTACATGAAATAAAACACACTGAATAATTTTGCTATGATGTTCTGAAGCATTTGTTGTGTTGGTTGTTTTTCTTCTCTGAGGTGACCATATCCCTTGATTAGAATAGTGCTAAAGATGAGAAGGATACACACCTCCTACGTTTAAAAATACTTTTTGTTCTTCCTTAAGTGTTAGGCATGTAGAATCTGTCTTCAAACTGCAGACTTTCATCATGGAAAAAAGGAAAGACAGTGTCATTTCTACACTTTCCTCTTCCTTAATACTCTCTTGTGGGAAAATTATACATGGTACATAAGCAAATAAGGATTCTGCAGATCAGTGTTTAAAATATTTGATGCAAAGTTTATACCTACCAATTCTTTTAAGTTTTTATTAACTTAGAATAGGAGTCTGAATTGTCCTGTTATTGTTTGTTGTATTAGTCCGGGAGAGGAGGGAGTCTCCCAAATTTCTGATGATTAACCTTTTCCATGTCACTTTACCCCATGAGAAACCACCATATATATTTTAATGGAATACCTGTCCTATACAGTGAATTAAGATTCTAGAAAGTGCTCTGAATTGACATGGAATGGTAGCACGTCTTGTTAAGCCTAGATAATGTCCTAGAATGTGGTCATACATAGCTAGCACCCCTAAGCTAATGTCCCCAACTTTTATATTTGTAATTTAAGAAACCACCACAAAATTGCTGCTGTGGGGCTTGTCTAGTCATGAAATGGATGTCTTTGGGCATGGTTCCTCACGTCAAACAAGTAATCTATCTATGCAACCAAAAACAAAACAGAGGTTGGGTCTCATGCCTAGCCACATATTTGACCGCATATAACAACAAAAGTCATTTCACAGAAGGCAAGAAAAGTATTTTCCCCAAATCAAATCTATTTAAATTCTTCTATATTAATTTATTTTCCCAAATTCCTCAAACCACTGCTTTTTCAATTTGCCCATTTTCCTTCTGTCACCACACACTCACTGTTCTCTCACAGATACATACCAAATATGCCATCTCTCTCTCTGTTCCACTGCATCATCCACCATTATACAAACATACGTTCTTCTTCCTGGATTATACATCATCCACATGGATGCGCTTCTTTGCCCATGTAGATTGTCAGCTATCCATACACACATACATACTTTCTTATCCACATGCACTCCTCTTAAGTTTTCATTCTTGCACATGCATATACTACACACACCTTTCACACACATCTTAGCTGCTCCCTGATGATTCTCTATCCCAGTTGCACTGATTGCTGCTTCCTCATTTCCCACTGTGCCCCCCAGTCCTCTCATATCATTCCCTATAGCCAACATCCCTCCCACAGATAGGTTAACAAGAGCTAGAAAGAGATTTCTTTTTGCTGTAGCTGATAGATGCATTGTGAAGTATAGCAGTGACCTAGGCTCCAGCCACCCCTCCATCATAATATATGTGGAATGCTTCTGGGGACATGGAAGCACTCCAGGGAGATTACGATAGTGGGACAGGTGGAATCCGGGTCACTGTTGTGGCTTACAATGTAGCCAACCATGTGATGGTGGGGGGTTGTTTTTAAAGAAAGAGATACACTGGGAACCACACTCTATTCCATATCTCACAGTCTTCCAGAATTTCCAGTGGTCAAAGGGTTCACACTGGGAGGGAGGAGGTGGGAAGCCCAATTGCACAAGCACTGTGCTGCTCAGGGTTTTCTTTTAAAGAACCTGACCCTATTGACAAAAATCGTAAACATCTGCTTTATATTGTCTTGTATGTGTATTAGATATTGGTCAGCCTTCATACATCTGAAACTAAATTGTACAGTATTTTACTTAGGCTGAGGCCTGAATCCAACAGATCATGTGCAGAGCTGCTAACTCCACAAATAATTGGATAAATTATTGGATAATTGGATAAATCCTTTGCCTCAGAGGTATGTAAAGGAAGTTGGAGGAAAGGGGACGGATCCAGCCTCATTTTGCTTCTTGGAACATCTAATTGATGGGAATCTAGTTGTGTTTGCTATGAGACATATACACATCTCTAATTGCTAAATTTGGCTTAGAAATCATGGATGAAGTACACGTTTGTATACGATGTTCCCCTTCCAAGTTGGTGGAATGCATGGAGACTTGGTACATAAGTAGCTGGAATGGAACACAAGAGTTTGGGAGGAATACAATCTCATCAGTGTCTTTCTAGTGTGTTGATTTAGTATGAAGCAAAATTATGGCAGAAATACCATCAGGATATAGATGCAAAGATCTGGAAGTGAACATCTAGGACAATTTCTAACAAGGGTTTTCTGAAGGGTGAATCAATGTGTCAGATTTTTCTACCAAGATAGATTTTTCATTCACTTAGGTCAGTGATGCAATACGATCTATTTTGCTTATTATGTTGAACCTACACAGGTAAGAAAAGGATATTCTACAAACAGCAGTTGGTTACTTTAAATGATTCCAGGAAGGCACATCTCTCATCTACCCACACCAGCTAAAAATAATTATAGAAAGTTGTGTCAGTGGCAATTTCTGAAAATACCACACATTTATTCAAAAAGTTTAAAAATATCTCCTTTCACCAGAGCAGAGGATGTTCTATCAGATACATCAAATCCTCCAAAACCACTATAGATATGATTCTCAAGGCCTAAAGGAATGTGTATAATTTGAGTCCAGCCTCTGTATCATACTTCTTAGCCTAGGCATGAATTCAAGCTATGTGTCTTTCATTTAGTTCCTTCAGGACTTAAAAGTCATTTCCAATCCAGTTTTTAAAAATAGCCTCTCTGGTCCTGAAACAGCCCAGAGAGGTAAAAATGTGGTGAAACTGCCCCCCTTTTTTTTACTCAGGGGTGCCCTGGGGCTGCATGTGGATCACAGGCCACACTGTCCACTCCTGCTGTGGATAACAGGAGGGAATGGTAGAGTAAAATCAATGGTAACATTGTAATCTTTTTTGTTTTCTACAAGTGTAAACATAATGGATGTTAACATCTGACTGAAAAAGAAGACAAAATTTCTTTACCTTTTTGGAGGCTGAAAAGTGCATCCAAGTCCAGTCCAGCAGGCTGGAAGGAGTTATTCTTTTTTTAATGTATTGCTAGCTCTGTTAAAAGAAATGTCATGGGACTTTACACCTGACCTCTTTAAGGTCCTAGCAGCAAAGTCCTCCCATGGTATGTACACAGTCTTCTTTCTGTTATTCCATCCTTCTTACTTTATAGCAAAAACTGTGTTTCTGTGTGTGGGTCTGTGTGTGAGAGAGGAAATGGCTGAGCTCTCGGTATTTCCAGATATAAAATCCTGTCATTATGGAGGAAGGGTCATAATATCATCTTCCAGTTATCACTTCAGTCTTTCTCCTTACCACAACTGTCCATTAAGGAGGGGAAGATCACCTAACTTTACCCAACATCTTCTGACAGCTGGTGCTAGAAGCCATTTGCTGAAAGTACCGACTTTGCAGGGCATCAACCTTTTATTGGCTGTGGCTAACAACAGGCATATCCAGATTCCAGTAATATTAGTTATGCCTGGTTTTACAAAGCATGCCTACAAAATTCCTTTTAGTGCCCTTTTCCATCCTTTTTGTTACTTCTGTATACACATGTTGTTGTTCTTGTTGTGTGCATTCAAGTCAGTTCCATCTTATGACAATCCTATCACAGGGTTTTGTTGGCAAGATTTGTTCAAGTGGGTTTGCTTTTGCCTTCCTCTGAAGTTAAGAGACTTTGACATGCCCTGCTACAAAGACGTAAACACAATTCTCAGGTCAGAAGTAATGTACTTGACTTTGCTACTGTGCTCACCCTTAAATTCCAGTGATGTATTGTGACTCCTTTAAGTATCAGTGAAGTCACATCCTTATTTTGTACTTGTTGAAAGGTTATAATAAGGGGATGCGGAGGTGTGACTCTCCAGATGCTGCTAAACTACAATCCTAATGATCCTTCATATCTAGCTATGCTGACTAGGGTTGATGAGAGCTGAAGCTACATAACATCTGGGGGGGGCAACATATCTCCATCTTTGTCACAGGGAATGGTACCATCCAGAGAAATTATATCATGATTATAAACAATGCATATATTAATAATTTCATTAGATTCCGAACCATTAGTATAATGTTGGGCTGTAACTCCCACATGTTGGACTATAACTCCCAGCATTCTTCGCCATAGTATGCTGGCTAGGGATGATCTAAGTTGAAGACCAACATGTAGAAGAAACACTTTACCATCTTTGAACTAATGCTTCCAGTAGGTGACCAATCATATACCAAACCTCCTATTGTATTTTCTGCAATGAGAGCTACTGCTTTAGTCATCTAATGGGACTGTGTGGGTGCAGGATGACGCAGGCTGCTTTTTTATTCTAAAAAAGAATGTTTCACATTATAATACCATGTTTGAAGTAGTTTTTTCTTACCCAGTGATCACTACTCCCAGTCACATGCTCATGTTGCCAATAGCCACTCTCTTCATTCCACCAGCCACACAAAGTACCACAGCAGTCCTTGCATCCACGTTTGTGTCCCACCTGATTCATGGATGTATAGTGGTTATAGGCATTGTTCTTCTATCTGAAAACACTGACATTTACACAGCTCATTTTCAAAAAGAGTTGGGGTGAGATAGTTGTTTTAGCCTGTTGCAGCAAAACCAACAGACAAAACCAGTTTTATTTGGCATTAGCTTTTATAGTGTTTTGTACTGTCTCAATTAATTCTTACCTCAGCCATATGGGCTATGTTTGTCCCTGTAAGTTTGGTGGGCCTTATCTCCCAGGTAATTGTACTACAATCTTAAACTGCAAGGCTATCGACACTTTGATTAGTTTGATTTCAATCCAAAGCATATCAAGGCTGTTTCAATAAAATACAATGGATTAGAAGCAAACACTGTTGCACATGCTTCCAAGGAAATTCATGCCAGTGTTGCACTGTTAATCTTCTGCACACCTTGCCTCTTAACATTATTAATTCTAGGATACTTAGAAATGTGCAAACGGGATAACAAGCTACTTTCTCAGCTGCTAAACTAGCTAGTCCTTCTATTTACCTTCAGTAGTAGGATCTCTCTTCATCTTTCATCAGATGGATGAAAAGGCAATGCTTATCAAATTTGCAGATGATACCGAACAGGGTGTGTGTACCAAATGCCCCACAGAACAAGGATCAGAATTCAAAATAACCTCAACAGATTGAGAACCGGGCCAAAACTAACAAAATTAATTTCAGAAAGACTAAATGTAAGGTACTATTTAGGCAGGAAAAATGAAATGAACAAATGTAGGATGGGTGACACCTGGTTTGAAAACAGAACATGTGAAAAGGTTACAGAGGTCTTAGTAAACTGCAGCTAAACATGAGTCAACAGTGTGACGTGGCAGACAAAAAAAGCCAATGCAGTTCTAGGCTGAATCAACAGGAGCATAGTGTCCAGACCTAGGAAAATACTAATGCCTTAGACCTCACCTAGCATACTGTGTCCAGTTTTGGTCTCCACAGTTAAGGATATTGACAAGGTGGAACATGCCAAAAGGCGGGCGACCACGATGATGAAAAGTCTGGAAACCAAGCCTTAGGAGGTACAGTTTAGGGAACTAGGCATTTTTAGTTTGTAGAAGGAAAGGCTGAGACACTCCAATATCCGAAGTGTCACTTAGAAGATGGAGTGAGCTTGCCTTCTGCTGCTCCAGAGACTAGAACATAGATTACGAGGAAAGGAAATGTCTGCAAGAGCTGTTCAAGAGTGGAATAGACTGCCTCAGAAGGTAGTGGCCATTCCTTCTTTTGAGGTCTTTAACATTCCCGCACTAGCCTGTTATAGCGCGATGATTCCACTTTCAACACCCTCTGGAATCCTGGGGCCCCTCCCGAAACTGCAAACCCCAGGATTCCAGAGGGTGTTGAAAGTGGAATCATCACGCTATAACAGGCTAGTGCAGAAATGGCCAGAGATTGGAAAGGTGTTTTTTAGGAGTGCTTTAGTTGTGTATTTCTTTACGGCAGGGTTTAGACGAGATGCAGTCACTCTCAACTCTCATAAAACACTGGAAAAGCCCAACAGTGAAATCCCAGACCATTTCCGCCCTACACTGTTAGAGTGCTATTATTCCACTTTCAACCCCTCCCTAAACTGCAAACCCCAGGATTCCACAGGAGCTCGAAAGTGGAATAATAGCACTCTTAACAGTGTAGGGCGGAAATGGCCCTAACTAAACAAAGCCCATAGAATCGGTGGTCTTCAGTGTGGATGGGCCAAGTTCCCACTGAACCAGCGAGCTTGCAACGGGACGCAGCCCTTCAAACGGGGTGGGCAGACGGGGTGGCCTTCTAGATGGCAGCCTGCACATCCCAGTAGCCTCCGCACTCGCTTTGCTAGCCAGGGCTGGTGGAAGCGGGAGTGCTGTTCCATCTGGAGGGCCAGCCTTGCTCCCGCGTTCTAACGCGTATGTACCCAGGCCAACCTGCATGACTAGACGCAGGTGGCCATTTCCGCACTAGCCTGTTATAGCGCGATGATTCCACTTTCAACATCGTATGGAATCCTGGGGTTTGCAGCTTGGAGAGGGGCCTCAAAGGCCCCTCTCCAAACTGCAAACCCCAGGATTCCATACGATGTTGAAAGTGGAATCATCGCGCTATAACAGGCTAGTGCGGAAATGGCCACACACATACACGCAGCTGTTTCAGGCCGTGCCGAGGGGGGGGGGGCGGGCCGCCTCTGCCCGGCCCGAGACCGCCCTCCCGCCCAAGTATCCGAGTCCCCCTCCCTCGGCCGCGGAAAGGACGGCCTCCCCGGCAGCCGCGGAGCCGGGGGCGCGGCGTCCGCCCGCGGCTTCCTCCTCTTCCTCCCGCGTTCCCGCCTGAGCTCGCCCCGCCTCGCTCGCGCTCGCCCGCCAGCCTTGGAGTTGGCGCCGCGGACGGCGTGTGGAGAGAGAGAGAAAAGGAAGGTAGGAGGGGCGGGAGAGGAGCTCCGGCTTCCAGCACCTTCGCCCTTTCCCGCCTCCCGGCGCGGGCCCCCCCCTCTTCCCGTCCGCCTCCCTCCCGTTGCGGCTCCCGCGGCGGCTTCGCTTAGAAACGGATTCCGTCGGCCCGGCCATGGCGCCCCCCCCCTCCGCGCTTCCTGGTCCGGGGAGGAGCCGAGTGTGCCGAACGAGCAATCCCGTCCGGGGTTTTGTTTTGTTTTGTTTTGGCGCCTGGAGCAAAGAGGGCGGGCGGCCCGAGGGAGGCGGGGAGTCCCCCGCGAGGCGCGCGCCGCTCCCCACGCGAGGAGGGGGCAGCGCCGCGCGCTCTTCCTGCAAGACCGGGGACCGCAGCTTCCCCCCCCCCCCGTGTGCCAGGGAGCAGAACCATATTTGCACCCGGGGGCTAAAACTGTGGTTCGGAAAAAGAAAAGAGGCAGCCGGAAGAACGCCTTGATGCGTCCTGTTGGGGCGCAGAGCTTGGAAACATATCCGCACTCGCCTGTTACAGCGCGATGGTTCCACTTTCAACCTCCTCTGGCATCCTGGGGTTTGCAGTTTCCCCTCCCGAGACTGCAAACCCCAGGATGCCAGAGGAGGTTGAAAGTGGAATCATCGCGCTAGAACAGGCTAGTGCGGAAGGGGCGGGCGCGCAGGGTGCGCGCTGCACTTCCTAAAATCTCCCAGCTGGTCTAATCGCAGAGATGCTGGGAACTGGAATCCAGAAAAGTTAACTTTTCAAAGTTCTGCTTGAGGTTCCGCATTTCGGAGGTGCTCTGATGGCAGAAAGCAGTCGGTGTGTTGGGACATCTTCGTCCTGTTTCTCCTTTGTACGCAACACACACGAGGTGGCTGGAGCTGGGGACCGTGTTTCTCACTGGGACAAGGACCCCCACCGCACAGCCCCAGCCAGGGGAGACTCCTGTTGCAAGTGGTGCCTGTCGACAAAGGGGATTAGAAACAAGGTTATTATCGGATCGGCTTGACATTTAAAAGAATTATTTACTAACTTGATCAATACCTACCCTGCCTTTTAGGATGAATCTTTTCAGGACAGCTGACCTGCTACCCAAACTTGTTCCTGATGTTCTTGGGGAGGATGGTGTGTTTGTGTGTGTGTGATATTTTAGGATTACAAGTGTGATGGTTTATCAGCCTTTTCTGTTCAGCTGAGTTACGCAGAAGGGCAGTTTTAAACTGCTGCGGGTGTAAAAAAGCTCACATAGTGCAAAAAGAGCAGATTTCTAAAACAGCAATAATGCTTACTGTTTATTCAGACACAATAAATAAGAGTCATCAGCAATAACAAAAGTTATTGTTACACATTTACAGCTTTAAAATGCTCTTTCAGGAGTGTCTAAGGACTCCGTGTCCTGGATGCTCACGTTTTTACCTGTTTTTTATATGGTTGTTTTGTTTTAAATGTGGAAGCCACCTGGAGTCCCACTCTCAGAGAAAGGTGGCATATAAGTACAATAAATAAATAAATAAAATCAAGCAGGGAAAGGAAGAAGAATATGTTGTGATGGGAGGACACTGAAAACCACAGCAAACATCAATTTAATTAAATAGTCAGGGTCCAGCAGTGTGGCCATCCAGATGTTTTGGGAAGTCCACAAGCAAGGCATTATGAGTATCTCATTCCACAAGGAGTCTGTTCTACCTGTGGTTCTGTCTCAGTAGCAGACAGAGAGTTGTCAGTAGTAGTCATTGGATGGCCTTGGCTTTGGGTGCTTTGAGATCATTTCTGTTCACTTCCTTTACACCATTTGTCATTCCCTAAGTTTATTTTCTCTGGGTATCTTTTGTAGCTATCAGAACAGGTGGGGTTTCTACAAGCGCAGGCATGCTTGAGTGCGATGCAAGGATATAAATCCTTTTCGATTTCATTCTTACAGGCAAAAGTGGATGATAATGCTGTTTTTCTACCTAGTGCAAGAAAGTCCTTGTCTTTTCAAAAACTACACAGTTTTCAGGGACTGTTCACAATCTGGGATGTATTCTTTGCAAAAAGAAAACAATTATATTTTCTGGGCAGAAAACTTGCTTTCCGAAAAGAAAATTGTGTTTTCTGTGCCAGAAAACCATGTGTATGTTTTCTACGCAGAATAAATCATGAACTGTGGAGTTTGTCATCCTTCCAATATTGTCCTCATCAAGGTTTCCTGACACTTAAGAAACCTATTTTCTGTTGGCCAAACATCTCTGAAAATACTTTCATTAAAGTCATTGTCCCCATACGCTGCATATTCTGAAAGTATCTTAAACAACAACTGTTGTAAAAGCCAGTACCTTAAAAGCTCCTTCAGGCTGTTCTTTTTTCAAATGGCAGTCCACCTTCCACCCTCTCCAATCCCATTTTCATTTGGGTCTGAAAAATTTAGCTTGGTTGGTTTTGGTCTGTTATGTACGTGAAAGTTGGTGGGAAAACAATGATAATCTGGCACTCATATGTACAATGGCCGAACTCTTCCATGGCTCTGTGTACTGTAATAGGTCTGCATGTGGACCTATGCTAAGTTCAGCCATATAGCACTGACATCCAACTTACTGAACAAACTCTGATGTCCCCCTGCGCAGTTGTTCCCTCCTTTGAGGGGAGCAGGTAGGATCACAGAAGTATCTATGATCTCATAATGAGGTGCAAAATAATTACAGCAGCACTGAGAATTCCAGAGGCTCCTAGTGGAACTCAGTGCTGATGGCATCATTTTACTACATTTTACATTTACAAGGAGGTGTTTCTGCAATCCTTCCTACTCCATATGGAGCAGGGAATGTCTATGCAGGAGACTTCAGAAGCTGCTACAGAGGGAGGAGGGGAATACCAACCACCACAGTGTCCAAAAAAAAAAAAAAAGACACACGCACAAAAGAGAAACTTACATGTGTATATGTTCCTAACAGGATGCCACCCAATGTCTCTGAAATTATAGAAGTACAAAAATGGAGATAAGTCACATGAAAAACTATGGAACATAGAAAGCATAATAGTCTTAATGAACAGTTAAGATAATAAAAATTATTCCATGATAATTTTTTTTCCAAAGAGGAGAGTATTGTCAACAGTTTAATGCTGCTGGCCTAATTTCACTTTGTCTTTCTTCTAATTATAGGATCACTATGCTTCTGAACACTGATCAGATAAACCTAATTGGACAAGTTTTTGAGTCGTATGTTTTGGAACACCACAAAAATGATATCTTGCAGATTTTAAAAGAGAAAGATGAGGACGCCCATTATCCAGTTATTGTTGATGCTCTAACGCTTTTTGAGACCAATATGGAAATTGGTGAATATTTTAATGCAGTCCCCAATGAAGTGCTTCCCATTTTTGATAATGCATTGCGCAGGGCAGCTATGACATTGTCTCAGTCTGTTTCTCAAGCTGATGACTTCATCATTAAGCAGAATCTCCATGCCAGAGTATCAGGTAAAGCAAAGTTCCTAAGGACAGTATTATGAACATCTTCTCTGGGCTTCGTCATTAATCATCAGTGTACTGTTTGAAAAAATGCCTTATTGAATATATTATATAGTATATTATATGTTGTAATACACTGTGCTATTATACTATAGTATAATTATGAGAGTGTCTGTGCTAGATGTTATAGCAGTTTGAATCCACTTTAACTGTGAAGGCTCCCTTTGACAGAACCTTGGAATTTATACTTTTCCAAACATTTTTGCACTGCTATCTTTGATTGTACATTCTTTAACCATTGTAATATGTCTATTTTCTGATCAATGGCCTCATTATTTCTTCTTTAGGCTCTTTTATTTCTTTCCTCGGTAGGTTCCCTATTTTGTATATTTTTGCATGTTTTGTTGAACAAAGAGCAAAAGAAGAGGGCCCCTCTGATTGTTCAAACACTTATATATTTTAGTTTTGGATACCAATTGTCTGCTTGTCTAATGCTCCAACTGACAGTTATGTCAGAAAGATGTGCAGTAGCTCATTGAAGCTCTGTAACTCTCTATGGCTGGAGGTACAGAAGCTATGCTGTAAGAAGGTCATAGAGTTTATGCCTATTAATAGGGAGAAAAAAGGATGCTGCAGACCAGAGTGTCAGAAAACACAAAGCTCTTAATTATTATAACAAGTATAATACATTCAAAGCTACCTAACATTAAAAACTCTTTTGAGGAGGAGGAATCAGCGATTATTTTATTTTTCTGACTGATTGGTGGAAAAATATCTTTATTATAAAAACGCAGTGTGTTTTGAAGAATCCTTCTATACAGTCACTGAGTAATTCCTTCCTGTACTATAAACACCAAAGAAATGTGATAGCTTAATATGTCATAAGCTTGGCATCTGCCCTCTGTTCAACATTTCTGAACATTCATGGTATGTCTCGTGTGTATTATCCTCATAAAAATATGCCTGCATTTCCCATATTGTAGCCAGCTGCATGTACATGAGGTTATCCATATTGTGTCCTATGAATTTGCTTTTGAAATTTGTGTAAACTGGCTTAGGTCAAAAATACTCCAAACAAGGATTAAGGATTCTGTAGCATTTTATTAGTACCATTAAACACAGTGTGACTTGCTTCTGAACAGCTACTTGGGTAGCTTTCTAAACAATGAATTTTACTGAAGTATTGAATATACCTGAGGTAATGAATATTAGTCTCATTAAACTCAGTGGGGATTGCTTCTGAACAGCTGCTTGGGTAGCTTTCTGAACACTGAATTTTACCGAGATACTGAATACTATGGTTGTACAACATAAATGATAAACTTGCTTGTTCAAGTTGGTGTGAAAAGGTAGTTTCCTGAGTGTTTCACTTGTTCTTTCCCTCTTGTGTGTGGCTATAATGTATTAATTTAATTCAGTTTGTATCCTGCCTTTCTACTGACAGGGGACCTGAGGTTGTTGATAGATAATAAACATTGGACCAAATTCATGCCATAGTTGGCAAATGGGTATCTGAGAACTCTGGCCTGTATCCAGCAGTGTCCCTTCTTGAGGACAAATGATGTGGCATTCATGAATACCTGTGAGCCACAGACTCTGAGCAGTGGAGGAATCCCGAACAAATTCTGGTTATAAAACCAGTTAACAAGCTAGGGGCTACAAGAAGTCCTGCTGCTTTCACAATTGGAGGGAACTCCGCTAGTACACTTTTCTTTGCTGTCATTCTTTGGATTTAGGCAAACGGGTTCCTCGCTCTGTACTGCTAAAATCTTTGAAAAATGGTCTTAGAGCAGGGCTTTCCAAATGGTGTGTTGTGACACATTAGTGTGTCCCCTGTAATGTGCTGGTGCGTTGCCTCCCCGACCAAGAAAGACACATCCCCAAGCCTGGCCCGTTGCTGTAGCTCTTGCTGAGGCTTTTCCTTGGCAAGAATGAGGGCAGCAGGCAAGGACCAGGTGGGAGGGGGCTATCTTTCCCTCTACTGTCACTCTCACTGTGGCCATTCCCCAGCAAGAACGACAGCAGCAGGCAAGAACCGAGTGGAAGAGGGCTGCCATCGCTCTTGCTGGGGTCTTTCCCCAGTAAGAACGATGGCAGCAGGCAACGACTAGGTGAGAGGGGGCTGCTTTTCCCTCTGCTGCTGGCAAGAATGACAGCAGCAGGCCGGGATCAGGGGGGCTGCCTTTCCCCACCCTAGATATGCTTTTGGGTACCTCCAGTTTGCTAGTAAAACTGAATTACTGTGTCGCAAAATGATGCCTGTCGAAAAAGTGTGTCACCAACATGAAAAGTTTGGAAAGCTCTGTCTTAGAAGAGTTGGTCAGTGACATGATGGTGACAGAGTTCTGGGGATGTAGCTACCCTGAGTGCCTGAGCAGCCTAGCAACAGGTTGCCAGGCAACTAGAATAGCTCTTCAGGAGAGAAACTTAGCCCATTAGTGGGAGTGAGAGTCTGGTGGATGAGAGAAAAAGATATATCAAGGCAAAGACTGATTATCATTGGGCAGTCTGCAGTGAGAAAGAACTCTAAAGAAAAGTCCCTCAATCAGCCAGAGGGGTTGTCTGAATGGAAGGGGTTTAATTCTCAGGGAAGCCGAGGGAGGAGAAAGAGAGAGAAGAGTAATTAAACCATTATAGAATCTGGCCAGAAAGTGTGACCTAAATTGGGTGGGGGGATTGAGCTCCTGGCAGTAGCACAGCCAAAGGACTGTTTATGTTACTTGTGCTTATATGAGAATTTAAAGATATAACAAAATTTACCAAAAGTACTCTGAAGAACTATAATCGCTTTGACCTACATCCAAACTCCAATATTTTGTTCTGTATGTTATTTTAACAAGTATCACAATTTAGTTTTACAAATACTGACTCGACTGAGTAATATACAGTATTTAAAGACACAGGCAGAGTTGTGTGTGAGGTGACACAGACTGGGCAGCTGCCATTCCAGTCTGAGAGAGAAAGAAGTAGACCCAGTCACAATAACTGTGTTTCACATTTCCTGTGTGCTGGTTTCACCAGGTTTACCTGTTTGCCCGGAGCTAACCAGAGAACACATCCCAAAGACCAGAGATGTTGGACACTTCCTTTCAGTCACCGGCACTGTGATTCGTACCAGCCTAGCTAAAGTCCTCGAGTTTGAACGGGATTACATGTGTAATAAGTGCAAGCATGTTTTTGTGGTCAAGGCTGATTTTGAGCAATACTATGCTTTCTGCCGCCCATCAGCCTGCCCTAGCAAAGAAGGCTGCAACTCATCAAAGTTCACTTGTCTCTCTGGAACATCCATTGCTCCCAGCAGATGCCGAGACTATCAAGAAATAAAGATTCAAGAGCAGGTTTCAAAAATATTTAAATTAATACCATAAATTTGCTGGATCGTGATTTTGCTGAGGGAAATAAGGGATAAGTGTTAGCTGCAATGAAAAGCCTTTTATACACCAGCTGTGCTTTTTCCTGCAGTTCAGTGTTGTTATTTATATGCCTTCAACTCAATCCTGACTTATAGCAACCCTGCTGTGGGGTTTTCTTGGCAAGATTTATTCCAGGGAGTTTGCCATTGCTTTCCTTTCATGCTGAGACAGTGTGACTTGCCCAAAGTGATCCAGTAGATTTCCATGACTGAGCAGGGATTCAGACACTGGTATCCCGGAGTCTTAGTCCAACATACAAGCCACCACAGCACACTGGTTCCTGTGTAACAGAGGCTATTTCCTGGATAACTGACAGATGGAAATGTAGCCTTGTTTAAATGAAGCTGACTTCAACATGTGCTAGTGAACTATTGAACTTTTCTCCTCATTGCAGTCCCCTGCTTCACTCCAAAATGGGCCCCCCAGCCTTCCAGAGCCAGTTTTCAGGGTTTATTGGGGTGGGAAGATTGGTTTCCAAGGTTTCTTTGAATTCTGCTGGAAGCCATCTACTCCTAATGTGTGCTATAGTGTTATCCCACAATCCAGAATTGCAGAAATTCACAGTAAGGAACACACAAAGTGGCAAAACAGTTCTTTTGCACTGATGATTGCCACTTCTTAGATTTGAATGTGGAAAAGTATTTCTTATTATTTACTTTTACAACTATAAGCATATTATAAAAATTATGGCACAGATTGCAAATATACTCTGAGGGAATTGTATTCAGTTTTTCTTGGATGATATTGCTGTTTTCTTCCCAACTGCTATTTCCGCCATTCTTCCAGAGGGTTCCCCAGTACTTCAGAGGAGATTGGGGGCTTCTTAAGGAACCATCTGGGTACATGGGGAATAGATCAAAGGAATGCTTCTGCTCGTGTAAGGCATATTTTGTATTCAATCCAATATATGTATGTGTGTATGTGTGTGTGTGTGTTGTATTCTTTGTTTCCTTTTTGATGTAAATGGTTTTTCCATTTTCAACAGAACTATGAGATATTTATTTTTTTTTAATTAAACATAAAATTTATTGAATTCACATAAAAAAGACATACAAAACATACAACATACACTCAGTACAATACAATATCAACATTAGCTCTTCTTACAAATAAAGTATGAGCTAACATATAATTAAATCCATGAACACAAATACACATTACATTCTAAGCCACACACATAATCTTATGCTAGGATTGCAAAAATACTTAAAAATTCTTATGTATCATTAGATTTACTTATCATATCCTTCTAGATCTAACATCTTAGTGGCAACATCCATTCCTATACATGTAACTCTATCACTCTTTAACTTCCTCTCACTTACCAGCTGAGCATACTTACTTTCATATTTGTATCCTCCTGCTAAACCATAATATTTCTCTTAACAAATACTCTTTTTTGCATTTTATCCTTATCCAGTCCTATTACTTATTCAAAACAGATCAACACCAAATCATAAGCCCATCTATTCTAATCATTCGTAT